>CM073138.1:9062512-9325012 GCA_037039145.1 Fundulus diaphanus
TCAAGATCCTCTGTAACCTCCAGTCTTGACCTCACAAAGTCACAGAGTTCCTCGTTGGCCATGACATCCCAGATGCCATCGCAAGCAAGTATAATAAATTCGTCTTCCCCCTCGTTTCTTTCTATCGCGTACACCTCGGGCTCTGGAGAAACAAGCTGCTCCGTCGGGCCTTTTCCATGGACACACTTGTAGTCAAAGTCACCCAGGGCTCTAGACACAGCGAGAGAGCCATTAACTCGCTGGATCATGACGGAGCCCCCGGCATTCTGGATCCTTTCCTTCTCCAGGGGGTTGCTGGGTTTGTGATCCTGTGTAAAGAAGTGCACGGCTCCTCCCCTGCTGAGGAGACCCCGCGAGTCTCCGCAGTTGATAAAGTAGATATGGCTTGGAGAAATCATCACCCCCACCGCGGTGGAGCCGCTGCGGTCCACGCCGTGCTTCTTCTCCGAGATGGTTCGCATGTGTTCGTCGATCTGCAAGAACCCCGTGCGGATCCCTTTCTTCACGTTGTCCACGTCGGCGACCTCCTGTATAGCGCTCTGGAAGTCTGGGTTGCTGGTGATGTGCTCCAGCAGGTGCTCGCAGCAGTACTTAGCCACCTGAGAGCCAGCGTGGCCGTCATAAACGGCAAAGAATGACCAGGGGTTGAGGTCGTGAGGCAGACCGATTACTGCTGTGTGCGCGTCTTCCATCTCGACCCGCCAGCCCTGCATGCTGCTCAGCCCATACCTCAGGTTGTTACCCTCACCGTGGGAATTGTATTTTTCCATCTTTGGTTTGTCCAGAAATGCCCCCATCGTGTCCCTCTAACAACCTGAAAAACAAATGGAGCGAAACGTTGCAAGATCTTAGTGGTTTTCCCTTTGAACGTTGCAGAAAATCATCTGAACTGCTTTCTAAACAGAATTCAAGACAATCTCAGATGTGTGGTTCGTGTGTCCGCACACCAAACAACACCGTCGCCATCAGCACACCCATGAAGAAACACGCCTGTAAGTGTAAAACGCCCAGATTGTGGGTTAAAAAACGACCAAGCCTGAAGTGTGCTTCAATCCTGTAGGTAATCCATACATGAGCAAAGGCATTTTTCCAAGGAGCCATAAAAAAACAACAACAGTTCCTCCTAAAGGCCAGCTTTTCATAGGCAGCATGGCATTCTCACCAACAATGTGCCATATGTCTGCGTTGCTCAACCAACCCGCTGCAGTTAAGCAACGCATCGCCTTTCTGCAGCTGGTGTAAGACCAGGATAACGTAACACGCAACTGCTTAGTAGAAGCAAAACTCCCAGATGAGCCTCGAGTCTAATCAGCTTGTTGGGACATAATGTTGCCTTCAACATAAATGGCAAAAAAGAAAAAGCTTCTGACCACAAAGAAAACCAATGCAAGATTGACATGCAGTTCTAGAACGGTCAGCCCTTTTTTTTTTATTTCATTTGTAAAAACATCTGTTTGACGGCATCAAAAATGTTGCTGACTTCAGTTAGGAGTAAATCTCGTTAACTTTGGGCAGCTTTAAAGACAAAGGCCTCCTAAAACCACTGTGTCAACCTAGAAGAATCACACATAAAATACACAACTTTGTTATTAGTAGATATGTTACCATCTGTGAATTTGTGGTTGCTATTTGCACCCTAATCGTTTTATTAGTGATTGTATCATCTAAAAACTGCTTAATATTTGGAAAAAAGTATTGAGAATTTCCAAAGACAACCTAATAAACATACCCTGATCATCATAAGTAATCTTATTATTATTATTATTATTATTATTATTCCTGTTGATGATAGTCTGGGTTTACTGCCACAACGTCTACTCCAAACAATCCATTATGATTTATCCAAAGATAAGCAGACTTATTTTTTTAATTGCTTATATTGTGAAAATCAGCTGATTTGATACCTGAGCATGTGTTTAATGTCAGAGGTCAAGGCAGAATGGGGGAAATATATTCTACAGTTACAAAGGCAAAATTTTGGGTGAATAAATTCACTTTTGATTAAACGCTGACATTTATTTTTACCACATAAATGAAGAGCATGTATCTAAGATAATTTTAGTCTCTTTCATGGGAAAATATTAAAGTATATTAGGAAGAATCTTTTTTTTCCTTTTTGTTGGGTCACTACTTTCCCACGTTTCAATGTTTACACAAAATAGGCCTGAGCATTTCAACTTTTAAAAACAATAACCAGCTCAAATTTATCCCTACACGTTTTTTATATAATTGAAAAAGCAATTTCAATGCATAGTCAGATTAAATGGTTTTAAACTCTGCTGGGTTTTTTTTTTTTTTTTATTTACATACCTCCAAATCGCAACAGATCCGATTTTCATTTCCAAAAATATACATAAACAACCAATCCAACCATACACAGAAAATAAAAACTCAAACTCAATCCTAGTTCTAACAAATTGCGATTACATTCAGTTTAATTTTGCCAGTCGGTAAAAGCGTATCTATCAAAGCCCAGCTGATTGCATCAAGTCATTGACTTCGCAGCAACCTCTCCTCCTGAGCAAACACATTGTGACACCAGACAGTTGATTTTTATTTTGCCATATGACTCTTGAAAGCTTTGCTAACAGCAATACCAGTTATCCTTCTGGGAAAGAAACGCGATCAACTATTCAAACTAAACAACAACAACAACAAAAAAGTCAAGAAAACTGCAGCAGGTGGACGTGTGCAGACGTGACAGTGTCACTGGAAGGAAACAGAGTTCAGTTAATACACTTAAAGTAAATAACACGTCTACAGTCCATCTGGGGCAGCAGATTAGCATCTTGAGTGTTGAATTCAGGGGCCTGCTCAGGCTAAAAATAGTAGACATGTGTACACCTTTTATTTGGACTACTTATTAGGAACGCTGCCAAGTGTTGCTCACATTAAAACATGACAGAGAAGCCGAGTTTCCCAGCCTGGTGTTAAACGTACAGCCAGCAGCTGATGATCTATTCATGGAGTCCACCACCAAGCCTCTCTCTCTCTGCTGGTGACCGACTTCATTTTAAGACAGACCAGGTTTCAACCCTGAGGCTACCGGTAGCTACCTGACTGACCAGTTTGTCGGTAACCCTGCTCAAATCCCACGGTTCCGCTTCTGGCTGCCGTGTACTGGACCGGTTCAGTCGGGACCAGTTAGGCCGCTGGATGACGGTCCGGCCCTGGATCGGATAAACAAACAAGCCCAGCCAGTGTGTGGCCCTTGACCCTTGTCCCTCTCGGCGTACTCTGACGGGCCTTTTCGCCGTGTTGTGCTAACGTAACGTTAAAGCGAGCAGAGCCGCCGGAGCTGGCCTCGCCGATCTTAACGTCGATGCGCTAATTTAGCATGGCGTGCTAGCTGCCCGGCTACCTACCCCCCTCCCAGCAGGTGTCGGCCAAAAGAGGAAAGAGTTCACTTACCGAACAAACTAAAAATCGGATGACAGCAACACAATGTGCAACGGGGACCGAGTTGTCCGCGGTTACCACCAGAAGGGGCTCAACGACGAAATGTGAGGTTTAGCGGCGGCTAAGCTAACTAGCCTACAGCTAGCCGTGAACTGTCGTCACTCAACGCTCAGTGCATATAAACTCTGGAACCGTGCTCCCTCTTTACGCGCTCCCGTTTAGCATCACATTATCTCAGCTGGCGAGCAAAAGAATAAGCTCAGCTCTTGTGTTTCTGACGGGGAGGATCGTTGTACGGCCAAGCCAGGGAGGGAAGCTGAACCGTCTGCCCCAGCCTCTCCACTTGACAGCTTGACAGCTTGCTAGCTAGCGTTAGCTTGTGAGACGCCACAGGCGCAGGACCCGGATGTTCCAGACTGCGTCTATTCGAAAACATGACATCACCGCTCCTGCTCTGCTGCAACACATGTGCACGGAGAGCGTTACACAACGCTGGTTCAAAACCACAATGTCACACTTTTAGTGTCTTTGGTGAGAATAATGACGTAAAACTCCAAATAGATTTTTTACTAATGTTTCAATCATGCATGTTATTAACTTCTACACTAGCAGATATGGTCCTATAAGTAAAAGTCCTGGTGGAGCACATCTCAAGTTATAATATCATCAAACGTTTAGTTCAGTTGTTTAATTAAAAAAGACTCCTATGGCTAAAACCCAACATCCAGTTTCTTGTAAAATCACAAAAACTAAGTAAAACCATACAGAAAATATGCTAAAAATGTTATGCCTTTACAATCCAAAGAGCCCTTTTTGCCCTTAGTCTAGCTAAATAAAGAGTTGTTACCTGACCTTTTTTTTAAAAAAAAAAGACAATGTATAATTTTTGAGAAATATCAAATATTCGTTATTTGCTAGAACAAATGCCATTATGAGTAACATACATAAATGCATTTTCTTCTGGTTTGCTAATTTAACTTTGGTGGAAAATGATGTTAAAATAAACCAGTTTCCAACCTGATTAGAAGTAAACGAGGAGCTAAAAACATTACTGGTGCTTTAAGTGTAATTATGTTGTGCTAATTAAATGCAATTATAATAGTAATCAGCATTCGTTATTGCATCTATGTTTAAAAACATTAGTCGGTTAATTTTAGCTAAAGTCATTAAGAGCCACTGTGGAAGGTCCAAAGAGCCACTTGCGGCTCCGGGGCCGCAGGTTGCAGACCTCTGCTGTATGTCATGAGGAAGACTGCTGACTTGACAGTTGTCTAGCAGACAGTCACTGACCGCACACAGAGGTAAGCCACTAAAGGTCATTGCTAAATAAGCTGACTGTTCAAAGAGCTGCTGTATACAAGCGTACTAACGGAAAGTTGAGTAGAAGGAAAAAGTTTAGTAGAAAAAAGGCAGCAAGGGGAGGCTTCATGAGGCATCAAGTCAGTGCTTCCAGAGCTACTGAACAAAATAATAGACACGAGCTACAACTGCAACATTCCTTGTGTTCAGTCACTCATGAACCAAAGAGGAATCTTAGCTGGGCTAAGGGTGAATATATCTTAACTTTCACTCAGTGCTCTAAAGGCATCTTTTCAGCTGGTTTAAATTTTGCATTTAATTTGGAAATCAGGTCCCTGCGTCTGGAAGAGGCGTGAAAAGGCCCAGAGTCTGAGTTACTTGATCTCCTCCATGCCAAGCTGCATTGATCCAGTAATTCATGCAAAAGAAACCTTAACCAAATGAGTGTGTGTACTGCACTGTACACGAGCACACATTTCAGTAGGCCCACATTTCTGTATGAAAAATCATTTTCACTGATCTTATGTAATATTTAAACTGTTTGAGGAACCAAATGTTGTTTTCTAATTAGCTGTAAACCATATCCATAAAAAAAGAAATAAACACTTGAAATCCATACATGGGTTTCCAATTTTTGATTTAATTATTGAAAACAAATACATCATTAGATGATATTCTATTTTTATTATTTATTGCAGTTGTTTTTACAGTTTGCATTGCTTTCTTGTCTAATTGTAAATATTATCCAAATTAGCACTTTTTTTCTTGCTTCATAAAATTTGCAATTTATAGCTTAATTTAAACCAAACACTATCAATTTAGTTAATTAAACTGAGAAAGCGGACGTAGTCCAAGTGATTCTAGTTTTACTCCCTGGCACAATCACAAATGGAGGTAAATTATTTTGAAAATCTATTCCCCCACCCTATTAAATCATTGGTTGTGGGATGGTGGAACATTACTTTTGACATGACGACTCTATATACCGTTTCCATGCAAAGGAACTTCATGTGGACTCCAATGGCTAAATAATGTTGCAGCCTCTGCTGAGTGTTGCATGATTGATGGCTGTGCCTGGGATTGGTCTGACGGCGGCATTCTCTTAATGCTCTTTCCAGGAAGGAGCTGCCTTGCAAGATAAACACGCTCACACCCGCTCTCACCCACAATTCAGGAGGCATTTACATTTTTTTTTTTAACCGTCACTCATGAACTTTTTGGGATTTTAGGAAGGCTTTCGAAGTCCAGTCAGTATCGTATGTATGATTTCTAATTACAGAATTACTCAACATAAACAGTTTTAACAATATGATCAGAGGTTATTATTTAAAGGAGCTATAGCAACAACAACGTATTTGTAGCTGACTGAGACCGACACTCATTTATCCAGATCTTTATCTGAGACTCCTCTACAAAAGTATCTACCAAACATATAATAGCATCCCACATTTTCAATTACAAACATAAATTAAAAAAATTATGCCAAAACTGTGCCAAAATGGCACAAAAACAATATGGGTCCGCCTCGATTTTTTTAATCAAGACATGTATACCTTCTCAATTGCTTAATAGGAAGATAGTGTAGGTTTCTAAAAAGAAATTTATTTTTGGTGTAAATGTAGACTGTGCATTAAATTAAAAAAATACTATTTGAACTCAAAGGTTAAACACTGCAGCCTCAAGATCAGCTGTGCTGTTTACAAACAAACCAAAGATACAAGCATCCAAGTAAGGATGAAGAGCCCAAATTATGTAGATCAGAGCCTAAATTGTTTAGTTAAGTGAATCAGAACATGAAATTAAAGAAATTAGATGAGAAAAAAAACATGATACAGGATCTCTACCAACCTTTAGATTAAAATATTTGAGTTCAGCTGGAAGCTTTTTGAGGCCTGCCCCAGTAAAAAGCTAACTTTCCCCCCAATGTGCTGAGCTGACAAAAAAAAACAACTCAACATTGGTCACTTATGTAACCCTTGCTCCGTGGGTTGAGAGGAGATGTGCCCTGTAGGAGCTCCTATATGACTGGAACCCTGGAGTTCAGCTGAACTTATCTGAACCATATTCTTACCCAAAACAAAGCAAGGATGTCCTCCCACAGGGGCCACAGTGTTATACACAGCTCAGTGTGTTCATGTGCTCATAAAATTACCTTTATTATGACAATTTAAATATCATAAAAAAGAACTGCAGCATGCATATATTGGCAATAACATTTTAGCGTGCAATATTTTTTAAGGTAGTAAAAATAGATTGCTTCCTCACACAAAGAGTCAAAGACTCAAAGGAAGTCTGTCTGTGTGACATAAAAAAATATATTAAGTTTGACAAATACTAAAAATAAAATCAAGTGATATAAACAAACAATTAAAACAAAATAAAATATATTTTTAATTTTGTAAAATTTGATAAAATAACTAAATTTCTGGTCGTTAAGAAATTAAGACACCCCCATATTTATTACACACAGACAATATCAGATGAGGTCCTTGTGATTAAAACACTGTTGGTGGAGTTTTGTGCTGTTTAAGACTCAAACACTTAGGTGTGGTCCTGACTGCTAAAAAGAGAGAGAGAGCATCGCATTAACATCCAGAGGTCTGTCTGAAGCCTTGAGAAACAAGGTTATAGCATCTTACGGAGTAATTAAAGGATGTCACGCAGTCTCAGAATAATTTTGATTTCAGCCATTCATCTGAAAGCAGACCGCAAGATGCTGACAGAAGCCTCCACAGTGGGCTCTTGCTACTATTAGAATAAAGTGAATTCCTCCACAAGTTTTAATTTATGGGATGGGTGCAAGGATGAAATCTTTGATCTGTAGGAAACACATGAAGGCCAGACTAAAGTTTACTAGAGAGAACACAAACAAGGACCGTGATTTCTGGGATTATATAATTTGGACAGGCGAACTCCAGGAAAAAAAAAACTCACACTAACTTAAGTACAGAGAGGCAGTGTCACGGTTTGGGGATACTTTGCTTGTAGTGGGCCCTTACGTCATCATCGTTTAATCCAATCATTTCTTCTACTATGTATTGAATTGTGCTTGAGAACAACATGAAACAATCTGTAGCATCACTGTAATATTCTCAGGAAATATAGATTACTTAGTTTTGACAATTTAATCCAATATACAAATTTGAAAACAGTATTCAAAATTGTGAATAACATTACCCCAACCACATTAAAAATATTTGTTAAATTTTATTCTGAACAAAGAACTCGGATGTCCCGCTCGACAGCTCACAGAAACAGTGCCATTCCTAAAAAGACCCTCTGCCTTTGCACAGACAGCCTTTTCATATATAGCCATCAAAAACAAAAATAGAATCAGCTCCCAGTCAGTCTGAAACTGTCTGCTGACTTAAATACTTTTCCTAAAAATTTACAGAAATATTTAAGTGAAAATCAGCTGCATCTGCATCAATCCAGGTAAAATCTTAATGATAATATTTATGTACTTTACATACAAGTGCTCTAACGTTCTTTTTTTTTTTTTACAATTCATGATCTCCTTTTAACTTAGAATATAAATGTTAATCATGTTGTACAAATACAAAGTGTTTGTATTTCAGATGGAAATTAACAATAGCTAAATCTGGTACAAAGCAACTTTTCTTTGAAAGACTGTTGTATTTGGTACATTGCCCCTGCCAAATAAAGTAATTTACAAACAAATTAAAGCTTAAGAAGAACTGAACCCTGAAACATGTCAATGACCAAAACAACATACCAGTAAGTCCAACAGGGACTTTCCTGAAAATTAAGAAATGTAAAATCAGGTCTAGTTAAAGTCCAACTCTTGTAGTTATGAGGCGCTGTGGCATGAGAAACAGGCTGTGCATGGAGAAAACCCCTCAAACGTTTCACAGCTGGAAGTGACTGATGTCAAAGACTGGATTTCCATTCTGAAGCTGAAGACGTTTCACTTCCCATCCAGGAAGCTAGCTTGTTTTAAAGAGAAAAATAAAAAATAAGACTGGACATCAATATGCAAACATTTCTTGATAAACAACAGAATACTTAATGGGGTATCCTGATCTTTTTACATGTGTACCTGCACATAATCTGTGTAAATATTATGTGAAAGGGAGAAAAAAAGATTTCATCGCCACTCTAATTTCTTCAATCAGGCCAGGGCCAGTCCAGCATGGAACAGTACATGCTGTACATATAATGTCTCCATATGACCTAATACGTTGGTTTTATTCATATTTTTCCAAGGAAACTCTGACCTAAAGGATGAGGGCATTCATGGACTTCTGATTAATTTTCTAAAGAGGAAGCGGCAAAAAAAATATATATATGTAAATAAGTAGTGTACGGTTGTAAGATTATTTTAGACACAAGTAAAACCTTTTGCACTGTGCAGTATGCATATTCTGACTGCCAGGGGACTGTTTGTCCTGAGTGGGACACCACCGGTAACAGGATACTTCCCAGTACATACACTTCTGATGGCAGGCTAAGCTTCCCTGAGATACCTCATGTGTCTAAAATTAACTAGAACTTTAAAAAAAAAAAAAAAAGCATTTTCTCTGCACTGTATTTATATACGCAAGACACAGTTGTGCTTAAAATAGCAGCAGCCCGACAACACTAACCAGAACAGTCACTGTTTATGGACGAAATCTAATTTAACAAGGTATATTATTTACTGCTGTGCTCAGCAGAGTACTTGAACAGCACAAGACCCAACAGATAACTAAAGAACAGAATATAACAGAATAATCCTGACCCTTCCTGTAAAGAGCATCCGTGTTGTGGCTCCAGTCCATCTTATTGTTCGGGTGAACCCACAGGTACCTGCGAGAGTCCACTATCCCAAGGTCAGTTCCCTGGATGTTCATGGGTGTCAGTGAGGTGGGTCTGCACCTGCGGCAATCCAGCACCAGCCCTGTGGTTGTCCCTGCGTTGATCAGGAGATGGTTCGGCTCACACCGGTCCACAAAGTCCTCTGTCCAGAAGTCCTGACTGGATGGTATTAAAACCACAGGAGAAATCTAAGAACATGATCCTCACAGTGCTTCCAGGATTCTCTAGGTGGGTCAGAGCTCAGCGCAGGACGTAAATGATGGCATCATCCCCCCCAATGCCAAGGCTGGTAAGTAAAATGCTGTGGATCCAACAAAGATCTCCCCAGGGGGTGAAGATGGTTGAGGAACAACCTCTTAATAGCCTTCATATGTGTAGGAGATCTTCCATAACTGTGGTACACCAGTTATAACGTGTAAGCTGGTAATTCTGTTTAACTGAATCAATAACCGTTCAAACTACGTGATATCAGTGGGGAGTTCAATGACCGATGCAATTTGTTGTTTCAAAAAGAGGAGACAAACAGATGTTAGAAGGTAGCAATTTTTTTAATACTGGTTTTAGTGCATTCTTCTCTAAAAAAATTGATACTTCCATACATTGTTCAGCAGAAAAAGGTACATTGACTAAAAATATGATTGCACAGAGAAAAATAAAGAAGTACAGAAAATGATTGGTGGGGTCGGCCGTGTTTCGGTGGTGCAGTGGTTAGTGCACGACCCATGTTTGGAGACCTTAGTCCTCAACGCGGCCGACCCGGGTTCGACTCTGACCTGTGGTCCTTTGCCACATGCCCCCCCCCCCCCCCCCCCCAGTACCACCTTTCCTGTCAGCCCACTATACGAAAAACAAGCCACTAATGCCGTAAAAACCTCAAAAAAAAGAAAAAGAAAATGATTGATGGGTAAACTAAATTAATCCAAGTGCCTTTCGAATGTGAAACATAACCAGAAATACATAGAAGTAAATGTAAAATTACCATTTCACTTAATCCAAAAACAGCTTGAATGGAAAAGACTCCAATGATCAACACCAGGGTGATCTGAGAAGGCCTATCGTTAATACTGTAACATCTATGTATGAAAAACACACCGAAGGGGTCACAGTTTGTGGAATTGTGTAGAAATTTGGGAGAATACTTTTATAAATTGTTATTTAATTCGACTTCTATTTGATAAAAAAAAAAGAGGATCATGAGTAGAAAACGGTATAAAGATCCAATGAATCTACTATTCCTGAATTTTAAATTGGTGAAATTCTATGACTTGGTGGACTGTGATGTTGTTAAGTTATGTTTAAAATACAGAATAAAATATCAACAAATTTGCACACACAAAAAAAGTATTAAAAGAATGTGTGTGTGTGTGTGTGTGTGTGTGTGTGTGTGTGTGTGTGTGTGTGTGTGTGTGTGTGTGTGTGTGTGTGTGTGTGTGTGTGTGTGTGTGTGTGTGTGTGTGTGTGTTACCTCCTCTGATGGCAGGGTGGGACTGGCAGGAGTGTCTTCACAGCTGGAGCTCAATCGGACCAACTGGGAGGAACATAAAGAGGACCGGATCGCCTAAGGCAGAGGCCAGATTGGTCTTACTGGTAAATGGGTAATCAGACCTCAGAAAAAAAAAGAGAAGAAATAAAAACATACAAGGCCACTGGCCGTAATAACCTTCTACAATCGTACGTGCAGTAGTTGTTTCCTGCACAAGGGTTTCATTAATAAATATATATATAAAAAAAACGTAGAGCTTTTTCAAGTTTTCTATTGCTATACAATTTTTCCATAATTCACTGACTTGTTCATATACGTCAAGGGAAACTGTTTCAAATAATATAAATATTTATAATTCATCAACTTGACTACATTTCCGAGGCCCGAAAGAACAAATGAATCAAGCAGAAACGAATGCATCACAAGCCTGATTGGCGATATGTGTCACGTTTGAAAAGCAATAAAGTTCCAGTCAGCTAATTTGACAGTACTTCATTGAAATTTAAGTAATAATATTTGAAAAGTGGAAAAAGTGTTTGGACACAACCGCTTTGAAATGCCAGTTCTCTTCTTGCATTTTACTAAAAATGTATTTATATGTAAAGACCAGAGTTTAGACATCCTCACTAGTACCGTTTGAATGTAAGCCAAATAAATAACAGGAAAGGCGCTAACAATCATGAATTAAGCAACATGTCAAACAAAATAAAACTTAAATAATTTCAACATCACTGACGAACAAATCTGCCATGATGTTTTTGCACTTTATGATCTTTTCCCATATAAGCTATTGTATAACCAGCTGGTCTCTGTCAGGTGTTACAACCCTGAAGCCAGTAGAGAGGCTATGCAAAAAAAGCATTGAACATTTTCAATAACAAAACGTTGATTTATCACCATTGTAATATTTTGTCAAAATATATTTTATTGAGCTTTGAAAATGTTATAAAATTAAAAAATGCCTGTCTTATTTATAAAAGCTTACATGGGCTGGCTCCACCACCGCTGAAGGACTACATTAAATATAGGACAACAGCATCACCAGAGCCACGAGTGGAGGAGATTGTGAGAAAAACTGGATTTGGTCAAAATGTTCTTTCATAAAAGGGCTGTGTGCAATGGAATAGTCTGCCAACTTTTGTAAGGGAGGCTTCAAGTTTTACAACATAAGGAATGGTTAAGGTCAACTCAAACTTGTGAGCATATTTTATAAGAACTCAGATCGACACTTAAGGGTATGTGCAATTAGGGCAAGCACAAAGTGCTACAAATGCTCTTTTGAGTATATTAAGGCGTAATCGCTCCTGTCTGTCTTCGTCCTAAGTCTATCTTGTGTGTAGTTTGTTGTTGTGAGTAACCCTAACATGTTTCTGTCTGGCCTGTTTGTAATGTGTCTTATGTTTCTTTTCTTTTCTTTTAATGTCAACTTTACCAGGGACTACAAATGGAAATAAGGCAATGTCTACAATCTGGCATATTTACATTTGATATGTATGTTCATTAATATGTATTGTCCCTTTTAAAAATAAATAAACATGGTTTATTCTTTAGTAGTTTATAGTTACGTCTGTAAAACCTATCGATCTGTCAACATTTTTTTACCTCATTGAAACAGTGATACGAACCATAAAAATGCAGCAAGACCTTTTCGTAAGAATAGTTGGCATAGTCATTATATGCTAAATGACTGTAGATTCTTATGTACTGTGGAGGCATGTTGAGGCTCCTATATGTCAGGAATCCCTTTTACTGGGAAGTTGCTCAGAACCCGTTTTTAAAGTCAGACTTCAGTCTGGATGCATTCAGGGTGTGGTTCAGCGTTGCCATGGATGCTCGTGTTTGTGTGCGTGTCAACAGTGAGCGGTAAGCTAGCTGCAAATGCAACCGTCCAGAATTAAACGTCTAACCATTTTAAACCACAGAATGTTATTTTCTCAGATGTTTGTGATTAATTTTAAATAGAGTCTGATTTTGCACCGATGACCTGCTCTGAATTTGACTGTTTGTGTGTGTGTAGAAAAGGTTGTGCAAAGCTGAGTGATTTGTAAAGAAAAGCAAAGTTCGGTTCACGAATTTTCTTTCCGTTTAAAGCAGGGTTGGGTTGTAAAACAATATCTTAAGCTTTGAACACCTCTGAGTGCTCTGTTCAATCCTCCGTTTGAACATGGAGAGAGGGTGGACCAGCTGTAGACCTACCCAGACATGGACAACCAGCTAAACTAACAGGCTGGGTAAGTAGAGTGTTAATCAGAGAAGCAGCCAACACGCCCATGGTAACTCTGGAGGAGCTACAGAGATCCACAGCTCGGGTGGGAGATTCTGTTGTCAGGGCATCTATTGCCAATTTACTCCACAGATCTGGCCTGCATGGAAAATTGAGAAAAAAGACAAATACCTTTGAAACAAATCCATAAAATGCTGTATTTGCAGTTTATCACAAGCAATGTAAAGGGTCTGAACTTGTACAGCATTTTATCAAGTCCAAGGACCCCAAAGCAGTTAACACTACCATCAGTCATCCACCCATTCACATGCTGATGGTGGTGAGCTACACTGTAGCCACACATGTCCTGGAGCAGACTGACGTAAGCTGGGCTGCCACACAATCTGACGACACGCAGCAGCAGGTAAATCCCCTGTCCAAGGACACAACAACTGAGACAGACAGAGCAGGGGTTTGAACCGGCAACCTACTAGTTACATGACAAACTCCTAGCTCCTGTACCACTGTTGCCCATCACTATACTGCAGTGGTCCCCAACCCTGGTCCTCGTCCACTGTCCTGCACATTCACACGGCGATAGGTGATCAACAGGCTTTCTGTAGCCTGCCAAAAAAGGTGATGCAATCATTTCAATAAGGTGCGGTGGAGTCCTGCATGTCCAAAACATGCAGGACATTGGTTCCTGAGGACCAGGGTGCGGTAACACAGCAAACATGTTAAAGCTTTGGTCAGATGAGACCACAATAGTGCGTTTTATCCTCACCCAAAATCCTCGGTATGCAGGCAAACTAATACTCCACATCAGGCTGAACCATCCCTAAAGTGATGATGGCTGCAGGATCACGCTATTGGCATGCTTTTCTTCAGCAGGGACAGGAAAGCGGCTTAAAATGGATAGGAATGAGCTAAATGAAGGGAGGTCCTGGAAGAAAACCTGTTAGATGCTGAAGAACCCTTGGCAAAAAGCATTATACTTGAAATTTGTTTTATTAAGTATACTTAAGTATAAGTATACCGCGACAGACTGGCAACCGGTCCAGGGTGTACCCCGCCTCCCGCCCATTGAATGCTAGAGATAGGCACCAGCACCCCTCACGACCCCAGCAGGAATAGACGTGTTAGAAAATGGATGGATGGATAGATGGATAAGTATAAGCTTAAGTCTTAGTATGAATGTACTTAGTCTTAGGCTTTTATTTATACTTTTCAGTATAAGTCAGATGTACTTGAATATACTATTAGGTATATAATATTCAATTTATAATTGATAAAAAAGTAAACTTCAAGTACACTGTCTCATATTAAGTATGAAATATGTATACTCATAGTACACTTGTACATCTGAAAACCCTTAACAACATCTCCTAGCTCCTGTTCCTTGACCTTTCATGGAGTCAACAGTGAGAATTACAAAGAGCACACTATTCTCTCTGGATATTTTCTTTGATTTCTGTGATGGGGCTGTGCTTATACATCATGACACGCAAAGGATTGTGGGATACCTTAAGGCTTCTTAGCGGCAGTAAGGGACGTTGCGGGGTTTCTAGGCTAAATTAGCCGCTGGAGGAAGCTTACAGGCTCCTGTTCCTACCTCCTTTCTTTTTTTATTTCGTATTTTAATTCATATTACAAATCTTACAAGCAGAAGAAATTTCAATACAAAATACATTTTGAAACTGAGCTAAACATGTCAGGATTTGAATATAAGTTTGACACAGTATCAGATGGAACAGGGAAAACCAATAAATTAATTAAAAAAAATGTACGTTAATTTAAACTAATATTAAATCTAAGGTGCATTAGCTGTCTAGATGGGTATATCTCATTTAATGGTTTAAAATGCCTTTCTTCCGCTTTCGGTGGAATAGAAAATATCAAAAAGTTACATCTGATTATTTTGAATGTAGATGGGTCAGTACAAATTAGCTTTCCCCTACCTCCTTCCTTACTGACTGCACTATTCGGACAGCACTTATCATGGCGAACGCTGATGCTCTTCCGCTTTGGCTAAATAGTCCTCACCTGAAAATCCAACTGAAAACATGTGACAAGACCAGCAAACTGATGTTCCCCATCCCATCGAGACTTAGCTTGAATTATTTTGTAAAGAAGTATTGGTGCACACTTCTGTCTCTAGATGTGTTGGAGCGGTTATACAAAATATTGTCTCTGGGGGGCTGAATAAAAATGCATTCCGCACTTTTGAGATTTTAATTTGTTAAAAAAAAAAAAAAAAAAAAAACTAGCTTCACATTATATACCTCTTTATATTGGTTTCTCACATAATGTCCCAACAAAACACACCGAAGTCTGTATAACGTGACAAAATAAGAAAAAGTTAAAAGGACGGACGGATAGATGGACCTTAACTTTGAAAATCTCAAAGTACAGGAAGTGACGTTGCTAGCCTTTAGCTGCGTCGCTGTAACAGTTTCAGTCTCGGTGTCAGACTCCTGCTTGTCTAACCAATGGATTGGTGCATTTGCTCTCTGTTGTGGAGTTTCATCCCTTTGTGTTTGCTCGTCCACGTCCTGTGTTTCATCTTCGGGGACGCAGACCTCACTCTCCTGCGGGCCAGTCTAACAGGACACAGTCCAGGTGAGACCAGCACAGGTGTGGGGGGTGGTGGGGGGGGGGGGGGGGGGGGGGGCTGCTTTGCACTTGTTTGGGGGGCTGTTGAAGGTGAAGACGGACAAACGGGTTGCAATCAAAACCACGCTAAGAACTGCTGGTAATCCTTGCGCTTTTTGTAACTCATGCATCAGCCATGTTTTATTGTGCAACTGCAGTGTCGTCCTAACTTTATACACTGCGGGCCAAAACCGCTAAGTTAAAAGTACTGGATTTAATTTTTCTGATTAAAAGGCGCTAAAAACGGTATAGTGCAACTTGCAATATTTCGATAAAACTAAAGTTTTAACATTGTAAGGTTCTAAAACGACCTTAACAAAAGAAAGGTGTACATTTTCCTGACCTTTTTGGGTTAAATGCTTTTCATTTAGTTGGTCATGAAAAACGGAGAATTCTTTATAAACCATTGCTGTGTTCAGCCAAGGCGGATGAATACGGGGGGTAAGTCTGTGTTGGAGTAAAAGTCACTGGATGTGTGTGGCTCCACTCCAGGGGCCTCCAACTTTACGGTCCTGTAACTCTTATATTCAAACCTGTGTCAACTCACCTGAATCACGAGTGGCTCATGACCAGACCTCTGCAGAACTGGATGACATGCTGAGGAGGTAATTGGTTTCCAAAAAGCAGAAGGGATCAAATTACTTTTAAACTGTAACTGTTAACATAGCTGTCCATATATTTTTTTTTTACCAGCATACTATTTGTTGATGTATTTCACCTGCTCAACCACTTGGGAGGTTGCTTATTTCCTAAACTCTGTTGCTCAACATGCTTTCAGCAGGTGGAGGGACCTGAAGTGTAACATCCAGCATTTTACTGTGAAGCGAAGCTGTTTTATGTTGCTTATAATATCAGGAATCTGATTGGGAAAGAACTCGTCTGTGTCAGAGCAATCCAGAGGGGGCTGGATTTGTTGAATTGTGTTGTAATGTTTCCCAACAAAATCATAGCGCACCATGTAAATAAATACATCTGGAAAATGGGATGTCTTAAAATACAGTCCACAAATGTAAAATATGTTGTACTGAATTAGAAATAAATATGACCAAAGTAAGTCTTTTGTCATTTGTCAAACTGATGTGAAGCAGAAAAGGTTTGGAGTACATACAAATTAAACAGGAAAGTTAAGTAAATCACAGTAAAAGGATTACAGTGTATTTCTGCAGTGTATACGATCCCAGAGGCTGTTGCCTGTTCGCCAATTAAAAACTTGTATTTCTATAGGAACCTTAAACAGAGCATTTGTTTGTCCATGGGACTGTAGAGGAGCAATTTATTTACAACTTTGCTCAAAAAAATCTTCAAATAAATTGATCACAATCAATAGTTACCAATCTTTGACACTCAGAGGCTTTTCTATTCTAAAGAAACAATTCAGCTTATTTTAAAGAACTAAACGTTTATAGACTTTATTTTTCCTATAAACGAGACAAGGTTGCAGAAACTCGAGCAATTTTCCTAAAGGTGAAATGTATGTAAAAAGACACGCACTGAACCCTGAGGAATGACACAAGTTACTATAAAAAGGAACAATACATCATTATGTTAAGGAAGTAAGCTCTGTATGATAAATACGACTTAAACCAGTCAAACGTTATTCCTCTTTTTACTAAAACTTTTCCGTGATGGACTCTGAATTGAGGCTGAAATTATTCAAGGCAATTTTTTTGTAAAGCCACCGTTTTCTATTGTCAATTTTTTTAAATAATAAAAAAATTGGAATTTTGATAAATTGTTAACATTCAATTGTTAATAAATTGTTATATCTTTCAGGCTAAATTTATGTGTTAACTTAATTGTGAATTATTATCGAAGGTGCTGCATTTTGATTTACCCAGAAACCAAGCTGAAAGGGCTGGTGGTCTGGGTGACTGGAGCCTCCAGTGGGATTGGAGAGGAACTGGCCCATCAGCTGGCGAGATGCGGGTCACGTCTGATCCTGTCCGCTCGCCGTGAAGACCAACTGAACCGAGTTAAAAGTCAATGTCTGGGTGAGTTATTTGATTCTCAAACTCCAAACACTTTATCTTTGGACTCTTCAGTTGAACAGCAATGGGATAACATTAGTTATTATTTTTTTGTCTTCTTTTAGAGAACTCCAGCCTCAAAAATGAGGACATTCTTGTTCTTCCTCTTGATTTGTTGGACAGAAAGTCGCATGAGGAAAAAGCAAAAGCTGTGATTGAATACTTTGGGCATGTAAGGTCATCACATGTCCTCCATCTAATGCAGCAAAGTGTTATCAACTGAAATATTAATTTTAACTTCCTTATCCAAGAAATTCTTGTTGAGAATAAAAAAATATTTAGCAAGAAAGCAAAGGCGGCAGCAAAGAAATGGTTTTGGACAATTTCAAACATAGAAGCATATAACAAAATTAAGCAAAGGTTTCAAAAGCTTCTACAACATGTTGCTCTTTAAATGTGTTCAGAGACTAACTCCTATATAGCTTATGTTGTAAGAAGTGCTTTATACATAATAACGTACCCCTGAGTTAATCTTTCGCTGGCCAGGGGAGACCAGCCCACCCTCAAAATCTGTGGGAAGAACGTAGATATTTTTAAAATAAATCTAAGAGTCGTGACAAACTAAATGCAGAAAGAAAGCATGCACGTGGAAGTTGTCACTGCATTCCAGTACAGACGTAAAGGCTGCAGAAACAAGTATTTCCTTGTCTTCAAAAGTGCAAAATGACCAATTTTGAAAATAAGGACAGCGTTTTGATATAGATTTCTTAACTAGACACTGAAATGCTCTTTAAACTTGAGACCTTAATTGAAAAGAATACCAATTAATGTGTAATGGTACGGCAACAAGGTCAAATTTCTGAACCTAGCAAAGTAAGATCTTTTCATTTTTATAACTTCAATGTTGAATTTGAAAATAACGAGTTCGGACTTTTCCACATTTAAAAAAAAAAGTTTTAAATCAGAGAAGGAATTTTGAACTGTATTGAAAGCCTGTGGAAGATTAGTGATCACCACTTCTTGTGTGCTGTAGAAAAATGGACTGTATAGTTAGCATGGAGGTTGACCAAGATCCCTAACGTAGATAAGTTAGTCATCTTTCTTTTATTTTTTATTTTACACTAAAGTAAAGAAAAGCTGTGGACCAAGGACTAAGCCTTGGGGAACACCCTTCAAGGCAAAAAGCAACAATGGAACCTTCTGTCTGTAGATGCTGAGATCTGTTGGAATCAGCAGATCATTCAAGTACATTTTACACTTCCCTGTTAAGAAGATGAAGTGAAGCTTTTAATGTTATTTAACCATATAGACATATGACAAATAAAGGATGACTGAGTCCACTGTGTGTTTTTCAGGAAATTACGTTTCAATTTCTGACATTTTCCAAATTTTAACCTCAGATTGACATCCTAATTAACAACGGGGGCCGGAGCCAGCGCTCTCTGTGCTTGGAGACCTGTGTTGAGGTTTACCAGGCCTTGATGGAGCTCAACTTCCTTGGCACGGTCTCTTTAACCAAGCAGGTGCTGCCTCACATGACGCAGAGAGGCAGAGGGAGTATCGTGACTGTCAGCAGCGTGGTCGGCCTGGCTGGGGCACCGCTGGCAACAGGATACTCTGCCAGCAAGCACGCTCTGCAGGTGAAGGGATTTCAATCCTGGTTCACATCGTCAATAAGTCACAAATGTAAACCATGATCAGCAGTGTATTTAGAGCAGGTTTTGTGGATTATGTTCCGTAGGGTTTCTTTAATTCCCTTCGGACTGAGCTGACGGACTTTCCAGATATACTCATCAGCACGGTGTGTCCCGGGCCGGTGCAGTCACAGATCGTCAACAATGCCTTCACTGAAGAACTGAACAGAGTAACGCATCTGATTTGTGCTTCTTTGCTACGACTTGTGTGGCGTTTGCGGTTTCAGTAACTGTTTTTCCCTCCTAAGCCTGTGGCCACGGTTGGCAGCCAGGAGCACAAGATGTCGACAAGCCGCTGCGTGCGTCTAATGCTGGTGGGAATTGCCAACGGCGTGAAGGAAATGTGGATTGCCCAGCAGCCCTTCCTCCTGTTTTACTACGCCTGGCAGTATGCACCCACGGTCGCCTGGGCCATGACCAACCTGTTGGGCAGAAAAAGGGTGCAGAATTTCAAAGCTGGCCTGGTACGTTTTGTTTGCTAATTAGGCATAATGCAAAGGTGCTCGGTACACACAATTGTGAAGTACTAACAAAATGATACAAGGTTTCAGAATGGTTTCGTTGGGTATGTAAATACCAGCTTTGCATATCTTGAGAGCAAAAGGTTTACCCATCCTTTGCAAAATAGTTTGGAGCTCAGTTAGATTGGATGGAGACTGTCTGGCAACATCACATCTGGAGTTTTACCACAAAATTGCAATTTGATTTAGACAACGATTTTCTCTTTTTGGTCTGTTGTCCTTGAAAGTTTCTTTACTTGTGTGTTGAGACTGATTTACTAATATAGGTCAACTGATTAGAAGAAATCGGATAAACCAAGTCTGTGCTTCTCCCTATTTGGTTTCAGACATGTTGGGTGTTATGGCAATCTATGTACATCAACATAAAGGATGCCATTCTTCCTAAATAAAGCCGACTCACCCATTCTTAGGGTTGTTTTCCTGCTGGAACCTGCGCCCCCGTTTCAGTTCTTCTGCCGCCTCAAACAGGTTTTCTTCCAGGTTTGTCCTACATTTAGTTCCATCCAATCAACTCTGATCAGCTTCTGTGTCCGTGCTCAAGAAAAGCCTCTCCACATTATAATTCTGCCACATATGTAGGTCAAAAGGTTAAACTTTTGTTCTTATATCTAACCAGAGCGTCTTCATCCATGCTTGTGGTAGGTATGAGTAGTTTTGCAAGACACTGTAGCTGGCAAGGTCAATGTCAAGGTACAGCTTAAAAATTGTGCCTTAATTTGAATAAATAGGATACAAAGATATTTTAGTGGTGACTCCAGGCTTGTGCGTTTGTGTGAATATTCTGAGAAGTTCTTGAACAATGGAGACTGCCACGGAGGCGGCTCTTAACAGCTGGAGGGCCTCAGCTGTTGCTGACCCTGCTTTAGTCTTAATAAAGTTGCAGCAAGATGAGCGTGACATTGAGCTTTTCTCACACAGCTCAATGACTGACTAGTGTGTTGTGGCTTCTGGTGTACACCCACAGCTGAGGGCCGTGTAGGAAGGTCATGCTCCAACCAGCCTCACAGGAGTTAAAGGCATTTGGGGGGGGGGCTTAACGTTGCACCAAATCGGAGCTGACAGACGGCCCTTTCTGTTGCAGGACGCAGACTCTGCATACTTCACTAAACCAAAGACCTCCTGAAAGACGCATCCTGATGGGGAAGGACTCTGCTGCATTCCTGACGCTGGCTGTTTTCTACTTTCTACCAGGAAAGATTTAAGGGTGAAGGATAGGTCTTTTGAAAGCTCGGCGCTGCTTCCATCCCAGATGTAATGAGTCTCTTTTTGACGACATATTTTACTGTAGCCTGAAGACTATATTTAAGAATGATGACGATACCCTTATACTGACCTTTCCAGAGTAAAAAATTCGATTATTTTTTTTTTTTTCCAAAACCCTCTAGAAATTTTTTGCCAACATTTTAATTTCAATTATGTACATTTACACATAGAAAAATTTATATGTACAGAAATCTGTGGACATGTTCCTTTGATCTCCTGTAAACAACTGAATTGTAAACAATACCAATAGCACTGACAAAGAAAGAGCAAGATATTCCCAAGGCACATCCTTGATATCCTGAACAGAACATTCAAATTATCTTTTCTTTTTTTTTTTGATGACATGGAGATGAAATGAGAAACTGTGGAAACATAAAGTACAATAAAACTAGATGTTTTTTTTTTTTTTTCAAAAAACAATGATTTCTGGTTTTTCTTTTAAATTCAAAAATTGATCAAAATGTGCTTACTTTGAACCTAATTGTCTGCTTGACTCTGATTTTTGGCTTCAAATGTTCCTGTTTTCTAAACTTTCTGTTTGAAACGTTGAAAATGAATAATGCACGTCCTTCTGCAATGGAAGAGGTCAAGCACCAAGATTGCCAGTTAATGTGAGAAACAGAACGGGTAAACAGACGACGCTCTGCGCAACCTCCGAGCCAACAGCTTACAAACTTAAACTCAAGAAAAGACAGTTTTTCCTTTGACTAGCTGTCGTTTCCATCTGCAAAATGGATGAGCGGGGGTACGAGGGACCTCGGGTCAGAGGCAGGGGAAGTGAAGGGGGGCGGAGGAGTAAATGGGGTATCCCAGAGGGGGGTCGGCCGCCTGAACAGTTAAATTTCGGAGCATGAACGGGTGAGCCTGGATGCTGTACCGCTCCTCGTCGTCGTTTGTGGCGTACAGGAGTTCCCAGGAAAGGTTTGCCCACTGGCCCCGGACGCCCTCTCCATTCAGGCGTCCTACTTGCACCAACTGCTCCTGTAGGGACAGGACCCGGCCTGTGTAGGTACCCTGTGGAACAAAAAATAAACTAGAGTAAACCCAAAAGAAATGAAATCACTTCTTTTTACACTTGAAAAAATTAACGCAGACCCGTGCTATCGATGAGGCATCGATAGCACGGGTCTGCGTTTCTACAAAATCCTCAAAAAGCTAATTTATGTCAGTAATTCAAGTGTAAGAGTAAGATTTATTACAGACACAATGATGTTACTTTAAGTGTTCATTTTGATTATCTTGGCCTATAGCTGGTAAACAAATGTAGTAAACTCTGTTATTTTAAAAGAAGTGAATAAAAAATGTATTTTGAGAAAAGAAATTCTCAGGATGACCTGCAGCTTGTCCTCATTGTTGGTGTCTCTTTTTCGACTTGAAAATAAAATCTCAGATGTTATTCTACCAAATCAGATAAATCTATTTTTCTTTTCCTCCTTTTTGTTTCACAAAAAGAAATTAAAGATTTTTTTAAACTTGCTTTTATGTCAAGCATTTCATCTGGGAGTTGACCTGAATTCAAAGTGCAACTAAATCCATACTGTGAAACATGCTAGTAAAACAAGATGGCCGCCCTGCCGTTGTAAACAATGACAATATAACAATGTTAGCTGCTAGTTTTACACAATGAGCTAAGAACAGGCTTCACTTCACTTGTGTAGGGGTTTAGCTTAGACCAGTGTGGGGAGGTATGATGTCCTGCTGAAAAATTAAGTCAGGATGAAGCATGAAGTGCTCCAAAACCTCCTGAACGACGGCTGCTCTGACGTTGAACTTGATAAAACACGATGAACCAACACCAGAACATGACATGGCTCCTCAAAGCATCACAGACTGAAGACTTCTTCCTAGATCTCAAGCAGCTTGGACGTTGTCTCTCTAGCTGCAGGACCTTTGATTTACGAAATAAAATGCAAAATGTACTTTCATCTGAAAAGGGTTGTAGACAAAGATTTCCCAAGCAATTTTTGAGTGAGTTGACTAAATTACAGTGAAACGCACTGTTGTAAAATGGACATATGAAAACTTTTCAGTACTATATACAGTACACTGAATGATTGGTAGTTGGTTGAAAGGGCCTTGAGATGACAAGTTGTGAATTGGTACTACATAAATAAAACAGTTGAATTACTAGAGAGGCTGGCTGTTCACAGAGCTCTGTGTCCAAGCACATTAATAGAGGCGAAGGGAAGGAAAAGATGTGGTAGAAAAAGTGTACAAGCAACAGGGATGACTGCACCCTGGAGAGGATTGTAAAACAAAACCCATTAAAAATGTGGGGGAGATTCCCAAAGAGTGGACTGCAGCTGGATCAGAGCTTCAGAACCACCAGACAGACGTCTGCAGGACCTGGTTCAGCTGCAGCGTTCCTGGTGTCAACCTCTCTGGAACAAGAGACGGCGTCAGAAGCGTCTCGCCTGGGCTGAAGACAAAAAGGACTGGACTGCTGCCGAGTCGTCCACAGTTATGTTCTCTGATGAAAGTAAATTTAGCTTTTCTGTGGAAATCAGGGTCCCAGAGTCTGGAGGAAGAGAGGAGAGGCACAGAATCCATGTTTCTGAGGTTCAGTGGAACGTTTCCACAGTCAGTGATGGTTTGGGGTCTCATGTCATCTGCTGGTGTTGGTCCACTGTGTTTTCTGAGGTCAAAGGTCAACGCAGCCATCTACCAGGAGGTTTTAGACCACTTCATGCTCCCTGCTGCTGACCAACTTTACAGAGATGCAGATTTCAGTTTCCAACAGGACTTGGCACCTGCACACAGCACCAAAGCTACCAGTACCTGCTTTAAGGACCATGGTGTCCCTGTTCTTAGTTGGCCAGCAAACTCGCCTGACCATAACACCATAGAAAACCTATGAAGTATTGTGAAGAGGAAGATGCTATACGCCAGATCTAACGATGCAGAAGAGCTGAAGGCCACAATCAGAGCAACCTGGGCTCTCAGAACACCTGAGCAGCGCCACAGACTGACTGATTCCATGCCACGCCGCATCGCTGCAGTAATCCAGGGAAACGGTAACCTGACTCTCACCAGATGGATGTAGTTCTGCTAAGCTCCACACGTCCTCTGGACTCGCTGCCACTGGGAGGGATTTCAATACCACATAAAATGGACGAGCCAATCAGGAATAGCCAGGCAGGATTTTCAGAGATATGACGTAACAGAAAAGCGACTGGATTCAGAGAACAAAGGCGGCTCGCAGCTTAGCAGAATGACTGTTGTCCAATCTACCAAATATTAATTCTTTAAAAGAACACCAGAGAACGGCTTTGAAGGCTTTTATTTAGAGGAAACGATGGTTTCGGTTTCCATGTCAATGGCTGATGTACCGCGTCAATAAAGGTGACGGACAAGTGGTTTATCCAATCAGATGCAAGGATTTGTGATAAGGATTGCTCCAATGGAGCAATCCCAGATGGATGTGCGGAGCTCTGCAGAACAAAATCCATCTGGTGAGAGTCAGGTTAGGGAAAAGGAGCCCCAACTAAGTGCTGTACACACTCATACTTTTCATGTTCATACTTCTCAGTTGGCCAACATTTCTGAAAATCATTTGTTTGTATTGTTTTCAAGTAATTTTCTGAGATAATGAATTGGGGTTTTCATTAGTTGTCAGTTATAATCATCAATATTAAAAGAAATAAACACTTGAAAATATATCAATGAATATGATATAGAAGTTTCACTTTTTGAATGGAATTCCTAAAAACAAATGAATAACTAATTATATCACCAGTACCTGTATTGGGGGATACATCCCTGTGCATTTTTTCTTTCCACTCAACTTTCCATGCAGAACTCTACAGAGTCAAATTCTTTAGCAATGACCTCTTGTGGTTTACTGTCAATCACTGCTAGACAACTGCACATAACATTTCAATCTTAAAAACGTTTTAATTGCTCTTGTGTATACATTTTATTTTAAAATTTGGCTTTTATACGTTTTTGTAAGGCGTAAAACTGAGCAAAAATAGATGATTGAAACATTAATCCAAGCAGCATATGAGTTTCAGTTTTTGAATTGAATTACTGAAATAAGTCAACTTGTTAATGATATTCTAATTTATTGAGATGCGCCTGTCTGTGTTACCATAGTCAGGTCATGTCCCAGAGAGAACAGGAAGGGCTTCTCCTGAACGACGCTGTCATGCCAGCCTTTTTCCGTCACCAGGCCAATGTACCAGTCTCTCTCATATTCCTCTAAAGTGCTAAACAACTCCTCGGGGGACTCCATCGGCCCCAGGCTCGCCTGATCAAACAGCAGCTTGAAACTAAACCTGTGAGAAAATACAAAAACAGAGGCGGATCACTCATGGAGGCTGTGGCTCTCCTGAAATGAGTTCAAATCTGCAGATCCTGAACAGCGCCTCTACCTGAAAGCCTGAAGCGTGAGCTGGTAAAGCTCTTTGCTTGAAGACAGCCAGTCCAGTCCCTCTGTCCACGGCACATCTCCGCAGTAGAGCCTGTAGATGTAACTCGGACTGGTGAAAGCCGACTCGGCCCCCACGGAGATGAGACAGGAAAGAGCGACCTTCCCGTGTAGCTCCTTTAAGACGTCGTCCTCCTTCAGAGCTTTGGTCGTGTCTTCCGACGTCTCCCCCTGCACGGCGAGGCCAAAGCGCCCCAAGCTGAACCGAAACCAGTCCTCTGGGAACAACGGCCTGAGCAACAGCAAGCGAGACGGGAGTAACGGTGCTGTCCTCCAGCCTGGAGGCAGGTTGAAGACCTCAGACTGGGGACAGCTGAAGTTCAGGTGAGGACTTTCTCTGAGGACCTCCGGGTTTCGGCCTTTGTCCACAGCCGGCATCCCGATGCCGAGTCCCAGAGGCTGCAGTGGCTGCAGGGCAGACAGCGCCATGTTTTCAAAGAGACTGTCCATTTCCACAGAGCCTGGCAGAGAGGCCCCGATCTGCAGCACTGAGTGTCCAGGCTGGGCCTCTGCTGTAACCAACGCCACGGTCCGTCTGGCTGGCTGAGGTCCGAATAGGTCATCCTCGTCTGACCAGTCCCCAAAAGACGTCAAACTGGAACTGTCCTGTCTGAACCTGAGAGAAGACACGTTGGACTCCACCACAACAGCCTCAGACGGCTGGTTACAAGTAGTCTGGGCTAACTGGGAGGACTGGGACTTCATGCCCCCAATGCCGGACCCAACCTCACTGCTCCACAGCAACCCTTTATGCCTCTGAACGCAATACCTGAGGAGCAACCAGATCAGTGCTTTCATGAAGTCCTCCTGAAGTTTCCTCAGGTTGTCGTGGGAGTCGATGATGCCAGAGAGCACATTTCTGGCGTCAGAGTAGACCCGAACCGCGAGTGCCGCACAGGGAGTGAGGGCATTGCCCCAGTGGAGGTTAAAGCCCTGGGTGAAGCCAAGCCGCTCAGGACGCTCGAAAGCAGCCTCGAAAACCTCGTCCACCCTACGGGCCTCCACTGTGTGGCAGGACGTTTCCTGCAGCTCTAAACCCTGCAACAAAGAGGAAACACCGTATTCTTTTAAATTCAATGTATTTATACACCACCAATTTACTAAAATCTCACCTTAATGCACTTTACAAGACAACCAGATCTAATACAATTACTGAAATACAGTTGTGTGTAAAAAATAGGACAACCCAGTCATGACTAGAGTGTTTTCGTTAAATATTTGGACCTACGGATAATTCAACATCAATTTCAACAACACTTAAATGGTTTATTAATGACTTTAATTGACACATTAAAGTCATAAATAAACCGAAATGGTTAAATTTACAGGCGTATCACTTCTGGTGTACATGTTTAGAAAATTGTTACTCTGCATTTTAAAGGATGCTGGCCCTGTTCAACTCATAAATTTAGTTTTGTGTCTTCCTGACTCCTGGTTTTTGGGCTGTCTGAGACCATCAGAAATCAGAAGTAAAGAGCTTAGAGCAGTGTGGCAAAACAGTCTACAAGTGAAAGGCATTCAAAACATCTGCCGACATGTCAAGGCCTGGCTGTCCAAGCAAGTTCCCCCTGTACAGGGGGCAACGCCTGTACAGTCAGAAAGCGACAAGACAAGTGATGGATGGACGTAAGCAAAGACCAGGACTTCTGGTATAATGTTCTTCGGTAAGATGAGTATAAAATTTAATTATGTGGACACCAGAACATGAGAAACGTTGGAGACAAAATAAATAAAGCATTCCAGAATATTTAAGAAATAGAAAGTCTGGGATCCAGATCTTTATCCTTCTGCGATGCTGTGACGTGAAGCGGGACGGAAATGCAAACATCTCAACGTTAATTAGGGCTGGACCATAATTCAATAACGATATATATCAATCGATAAACGTATATCGATGATAGAAAAAAAAGGTCAATAAAAAGTTCAATAGAACAACAGTCTTCCTTCCTTTTACATTCTAGCCATGTAGGTTAATACTACAGTCATTACATCCTTCCAACCAATCACAACGCAGACCCAGGAACCAAGCTCCGCCCTCTTCAAAGAGTTCAGAGAGCACGCGTTCTTTTTTCTTTTTTAAAAACTTGCAGTTTTGGTAAAAAGTTGGTTGAATAAAGTTTAAATTCAGTGTTTGTGTGTTCTGTATCTAAAATCAGTTGCTAAGTAACAGCATAAAATGTCCAGGGCTGCACTTAAAATAAATGTTTTAAATTTTTTGATAATTATCGATATCGATCAATATGATTTCTATTTTATCGATATGCCTTTTTTCTATATCGTCCATCCCTAATGCTGAAGGTGAGGAGCGGGGGAAACTTTCCTCTGACCGATGTCACGGACCGGTGGAGGGCTACAAGAAGCGTCTCACTAAAGACCAGCCATTAGGGGGAAGGGTGTCCTAACTTTCTCCTAACAAAGTTAATGTTTTATGTTCATCTGTAATTTTATCACTTTCTTTTCCAGAAATAAAAACAAGAAAAGAAATCGATATGAGAACATTTCCTTTGAAGAAAAATGAGAATTTAAGGGGGTGTCCATATTTTTCCACATAAATATATAGTTAAGTCAATCCAGGTGTAAAGACAGTTTTAACACTTGTTTACAATCCAGTCATAGTCATAACAGAATGGAGCCAAATTCAACTCATGACTGACAAAAACATTTCTAACTAAGAAAGTCCGGGAGACTTTGCAGCAATTCCTCAACAGTGAAAAGCATCACCTGCGATGACCCTAAAAAGCAGAAAAAGAAACGATGCAGTACCTTAATATTAACTGTACAGTAGCCATATCCTCTCTCCAGTATCATTATCCAAACCATACGGTCCTGGAAACGTCCCAGAAAATGGGAGCCCGGGGCAACAGAACCTAGAGATGGAGAGAGCACATCACGAGTCGTTGGTGCGCTGAACGCATAAGGAGGCGTGACACATCATCTGAGGTCACGAAAGGGGGAAACACCCAGCATGCACCCAACCTAACAAACATCAATTTCCTTTTTCATCAGCTGCCCCTCTGTGGACTGAAAGGATAACATGGTCACGTTATGGAGTATACATCGCATCAGCAAGCACAGGTCAGTGTAACAGTTCAATTGGCTGGATTCACAGCGATCTAAACATTATAGCTGCTCCAGTCCGTACCCGGCCACCATTTTTTTAATATGATGCAGGACTTTGATTTCTGCAGACAGAAGACAGCAGTGCACCGAGGTTAAGGAAGCTTTCGTTTCACTATGACTAGTGGCTGCGTGGCTCAGGGATAATGCTGCGTCCCGTAATGACATCTCAGAATAGTTCCGGCCGCTACATCATGATGGGAAGCGACAGACTGAGCAGATTTCTTTCCTGCTCACTGCTCCGTAGCCCCCAGTGTGAGCAGAGCAAAGCAACGGTACAAACCGCCATCATTTGACTGTGAGCAACCTCACGAGTCGCCATCCTAAATATTACATCACTGCCACAGCTTTAAAGCTAGACAACATTTTTGATCGCTTTTGAGTGACCGATCCCAAAATATCAGCTTTCTGTCCGCATGTGTATTTTTTTTTCCCCCATTTAGCCCTTTCTAATTGAGCGCAGAGTATTTCCCAGCAGCAGTGCGGCTCAGCCTCGGAGTATTATGCGGTTAATGTTGCGGAAACATTCGGATGTAATGAATACAGATCAGAGCGGTTTTTTTGGGTCACTTCACAGGGAACTCAGCGTGGTGATGTAAGCCCGCCATTACCGCCAGTACTTCAAAAAGGCTGCTCACAACAGAGTTCCTTTTGCCATCTAACCGTGAGAGGGGATGCTTCGATGCGTACTCCTTTGCATATTAACCCACAGGAGTGTTGGGTCACTAAAATAATACAAAAATGTCAAAATACACAAGAAATATGTAAAAAAAGACTTCCTGAGCTCCGTGTGAGCTGCTGTTTGTGCTGCAGTGGAAGATAAACGCCACAGAAATAAATGTACATTTATGCCACGCTATCGTTTTTAGATTGCCACATTTTTCAATTCAATTTCACTCAAAAAGCAAACCATGAATATAATTTTAAATATACAAATAATTTGGCAGCAACAGAAAAAAACCAACAACCCATAATCAATAAAGGTGGCATGCACAACCCACTAACCGAGTGAACCGCTCGCAAAAGCCGTCCTGAGCGCAGAGGCCAGACTTCCACTCATCTGCTGGTAGAAGACAGAGTCCGGACAGGGACAGGCGGTGCCCACTGGGCCCGGCCAACTGCGCTGAGGTCTGGGAAATCCCACCAGGAAGATGGGCAGGGTGAAAAGAGGCAGCAGGGGGGCAGAGAGCAGCGCAGAGAGCGTCACCACTGCCAGCACCAGCGGCCACAGGGCCGCGTTCAGAGCCAGGAGGGTTCCAGCCGACTGACGACGCTGCTTCTTCTCTGTCCAGGACGTCACCAGGACGGTGAGGGTAAACTTTAATTTGGCCAGGAACTGACTCAGCCTGTCCATCAGGAGGCCCACCTGGATTATAAATGAACACAAGCAGCTATGAGCCAGCAGAAGGTCCAATCAGCTCATGTCTATTTGTTTTAGGGGAGAAAATGTTTTCGTTACGTATTTTATTGAGGAATTATTACTTTAATACTTTCAATAAAATGTTTTGTACAGTATGTATAACACACATATTTAAAGTTTACCGTAATTACTTCCTAATTAAATTAAATTAAATCCTGCAGAATTATGGGATGGACACACAGATGCAGACACATTTGCTGGTAAAGATGCCTTAAAGTATAATTTGTTATTGCAGCAACAATTTATTCAGTGGAAAAAGAAATCCCAAAGTGAAAAATAACAGTTTTTAACAAATTCCCCACTGGCACAACAGTCCTTTTAAAATAAACTTACTTTACTTTAAAGGCTAGCTCACCCCCAAATAAACTTTTTTGCCAATGAACTGATAACATGGTTGTCTTATAGTACTGTCTACATATCCTTGTCATTATTTTGACAAATTAGTGCATATTTGTTGAAATCCTGCTTGTGTGTCTAAAATCGTCACCCTCCTAGGGTTAAACGGTGGCCTTGCATTGAATTTCAAATCCGTTTTGCTATTGGTTCAAACGTTCTGTGACGTAATTTGCAGAAACTGACCTCAGTAGCTCTGCCACTGTGGGAATATGGCAAGCAATTTTAACATTTAATCAGTAAATTTAATTATGCAGGATTACCATTATAGATACCTATAACGTAATTGTGACGATTCATAATGTCACTGCGACCTATATGAACTTTGATTTAAGATATCTGCAACATAAGCAGAGATTAAATGCTAATCGTCTTGCCACAGACTGTCTCACAGTCAGACAGCTGCTGCCTCGTCCTTAAACCCGGTCGTCTGCAGTTAGTCAGAGCAAAGAGAGCAGAAAGAAGATCAACCACTTTGTTTCCCCGTTGCAAATGGATCTTGTGTGAGCAAAGCTGTCAGTGATCCTGCCTGGAATACAAAGCGGAAAATAAATACGATAATATATACAATAGTTGGACTGTGTCCCTGCCTACTTTGGCAACTCGGGATGAGTTACTCTTTATCTTTAGCCGAGTTTCCAGAAAGTCTTCATTAATAATCCATGACTTTTTGTTCCCCTTAAATATCTATTTAACATGACAGAGAGGCTAATTTCTTTAAGCCACTGGTCACCTGGCAAGTTTATCTTTCCACCTCACACAGAGAGAAAGAGTCACCAAGGGTCACCAAGTCTTCATAAAACCATAAAATGCCATCTACTCAGTTGTTTAGGAGCGATACCAGGAACAAGCCTTTTATGTTCGACTGTCACAAACAAGTGGAGCGGCACCTCATGCTCGCCATCAGGCCCCGGGAACCTTGTTAAGTCCCCAGGCCGGGATTCGGACCCAAGACCTTCGTGCTGCAAAGAAACAGTGCTGCCAACTGAGACGCTTTGCAACCCTAGAAAAATATTTCATTTAAATTTGTACAGAATGAGTTTAAAAACACGAAAAACAGTCAGATTTCTGCAATAAATGAATGTATCTGAAGTCTTTTGCAGAACTTTACTAGGTGTGCCGACACCTACCCTGTCAACAGCGAGTTGATTCATGTTGAGCTCACCAGAAGAAGCTGAACTCCAGTTCCCAGGGTGTCCCATCCAGGTAGTGCTTTATCTCCAGCTGCAAGCTGCACTAAGACCACCACCACCATCTGAAGCAAGGCATCCTCTGAGCTCTGCCACACCTAAAAGGCAAGAACCGCTTATACAACGACACTTTTGAAGTGGAACTCAAGAGACGGCAAAAACTTTCCTCTTTCGTCCGGTTTTCATTTAAATTACAGACATTTAACATTCGGCCTCTCAGAGTATGGCACAGATTATTACACATTCCTGTTGATAGAAAGATTTTCTACACGTCCTTCAGAAGCTCTTTAATGTGTGAACGTACCCCTCTAAAGGCTCGTGTCAATCCCACGCTGACGGAGGCACTGTGGAGCGACCGCAGAGATTTGTCCATCGACAGGAAAGCAACCATCGCAAATGGAGACACTGAAGTGGAACACAGAGCAGGTTCTGGTCAGCTGCGTCGCTATGAAGAATAAACATCTGTTTGATATAAGACAATGAAAGACCTGCAGCTATATGCTCACCAAGATAAAGTAGGACTCTTCGGATTGCAGCGGCTACGTGAAACCCTCTGTTCTTCTGCTTAAAGCTCTGCACATTGGACAGTCCTTTCGGGTACAGGGGGTTCAGGAACATCCCTCCGACTACGTAAGCTCCCTGGACCTCCCTTAGAGCCCAGCAGAGCGAGAAAAGTATGAGGAGGAGGTAGCTAACTGGACCTTGGGGTCCTGTAACCAAGTCCCGGGACTGAACTGCACCAAGAAAGTGATGCAACAGTCCCGCCTCCGCCATGGCCGCCACCAGCAAGCTCAAATGCAGGAGCAGCTCCCTGCAGCCAAGAGTCCAGCCGAAGGAAGTGAGAAGAAAGGGTGGCGAACCCCCGCCGTGAAATCTGTGATCCCTGAGGACGAGTCTCTGGCGTCTGCAGAGCGTGCCGACTTGGCTCAGGTCCAGGCTCAGCAGGAACCCGGCAGAGGTGGAGAAGAGGACCACGCCCAGCGTTGAGGGGATGAAGTAATTACACACGGCTACGCCGAAGGACACAGCAAACATCGAGAGCAGCCTGTGGTAGACGGATCAGCGATACATCAGCTTTAATACCCCTCAGATAAATTGAAAATGTAAAATAAAAATCTGCATTAATTTCAGTTAAATAGACCAAATTAGGACCTTTAACTTTGAAACCAAGAAACACAAACAACTCACACGATAAATGGATAAGACTGATAGAGACGGATATATAGTGCCTTGAAAAAGTATTCATTCCTTTTGTACTTTTTCCACATGAAAGCCGAACCGTTCATTATATTTAACCCAGATTTTTAGATTACAGACCAACGTACAGCATCCTGCAGTAAAGGCAAAGTTATATGACACATGGTTTACCTCATTTTAGCAGTAAACATGAGATGTGGATCCCTATTCAACCCCCTTTACTGACAAGCCTAAATACAATACAGTTTAACCCATTCTCATCAGAAGTCACCGCGCAATTAAGAGTCAACCTGGGTGTACTTTAATCTCCGTATAAATACAGCTGTCTACTAGCTATTTTGGAGGAGGAACGAGAAGAAAGAAAAGTCAAGAAGTCGTTTTTTGCAGTTTGCCATGAGCCGCAGGACGACGCAGCAAACATGTAGAAGAAGACGGTCTGGTTTAGGAGACCAAAAACTCCTGGGCCTACATGCAAAAAGGTTTGAGTGGAGAAAAACTATTTCTTAAGACCCCGTCCTGAAATGTAAAGTTGGTATCCGCTTGCTGTGGGGATCCTTTTCTCAGCAGGGAAAGGGAGGCTCTTTGTGATATTAAAAATCCAGCTCTAACTCTGAAAATTTATATCTACAGACACTTTTGAACCAATCTGGGTGATCTTGAGGTATTTTATATATAAATTAAGCAAAGAAAAAAAGTTTTGTCTATAGATGTGCAAAGCTGGGAGAGAATCTCCAAAAACCCACGCAGCTCTAAAAGCAGCAAAAGGTGGCGATACAAAGGATTCAGGAGGGCTGAATACTTTGCTGTAAAAAGTATTCAGCCCCCTTCCATAGATATTTCTGCTGGTTTTTCTTTTTTGTCAAATCTACGTGTTTTAGATCAAACAAATCTTAGTATCAGACAAACCTAAGTAAACAAAATGCAGATTTTAAACTGTGATTTTATTTTTACTGGGGGGGGGGGGGGGCACCAACACACTACAGTGTCTTAAACGGATTTACTACACACTTGGAAGGCCACAGTCCTAGTATATATATATATATATATATATATATATATATATATATATATATATATATATATATATATGAATGGTTCTATTTGAACCATTCATGAAATATCCCCAGACCATCACACTACCACCATCATGCTTCACTGTCATTATGGTCTGAAATGCTGTTAGTTTAATACCAGATGTAATTATGGGACACACAGACTCTAAAAATGCCCACTTTTGTCTCTCCAGTTCTTGGAATATTTCCCTAAGTCTTGGACATTGTGGAGATGCTTTTTGAGAAATGTAAGATGGGCTGTTATTTAGAGTTACCTTTGGTCAGCAGTGATTTTGGCCTTGGCTCGAATCCATTAATGCCTCTTTTGGTCCGGTCTGATTCTTGTTACTGACTCGTGAACACTGATGTTAACTTAGACAAATGAGACCTGCAGCAGCTCAGATGTGTTGTGGATAAGTCGTCAACGTGGTCCTGGAGAAATTCCGGCATGCTTGTCACTTCAGGAAAGCTCCCCCACTGTTCCATCTATTCTCCATTTATGGAGAGACTCAAAATGGCTTTATTACCCTTATCAGGCTGATTGATGCCAGTGACTTTGTTTCCAATCCGTTGTTGAATTTCTTTAGATCAGGGAGAAAGTTGTTGTTTTTTAGCCTATTTCTGCTGTCAGGTGGCTGATTTATTGTTTCTGTCCAGCAGTAATCAGACACCTAAAAATGTGGTTAATCACAAGTAATTTATGATTTAACAAGTGGGGCAACTACTTTTTCATAGTGGCAGGCTTGTTTGCGTAGCCGTTCTCCCTTTGTTTGAAAACCGCTTTCCATATTTACTCAATTCATCTGTACCAGATATCAACATTAGTTTGAAAGCTTTAAGTGAGTAGATATCCTTCCCCAGCACCGTATTTTATCTTTTGTTTCTGTTTGCATCTGTTAGGCTGATCCCCGCCAAATTCTATCTTAGTACTTTGTTGTACTCTATTTGCAATACAATGAAATGATAAAGTGAATGATTTTTCTCAAAATGCAAGACAATGTGAAACTAAATTAACTCAACACAAACTCAAGCAAATATCCAAGTGTTCTGTAGCAAAAGCAAAGGAGACAGATGGGCACGGGTCATTAGATGGACCTGGATGCATGTACCTGATGTTGCTGGACATGGGTGAGCCTCCAAGGCCAAATACAAGAGCCTGCTCCATGCCCCACAGGAGCAAGGCGTCGAGCGGCGGGAGAACCCCCAGAGCCCACAGCAGAGGCAGGAAGACAAAGACTACGTGCAGAGTCTGGCTGGCCGGCTGGAGCTCAGGAACAGCATGTGAGAACCTACACAACAGCGAAACGTCAGCACCAGCGTGACAGCTTTCTAAAAACGGAACTCTATTTGGTTCTTTCTCACCTGTTGGCCAAGTCCACGGCGATGAAAATAAAGATGTAGAGTGGCCGGGTGAGTGGCGTGATCTCGTACGTGTCCTGTGCCTGAAAAGTGGCCGTCTCCGCAGCCGTATTTACGATCAGGGAGTACTCGGCTATACACAGAGTTACCCAGCTGAGCACAAACACCACAAGAGACACGCCAGTGCTGCCGTAGAGGGCCGTCAGTCTGCCCAGGAACACGTACCATGTCCCGAAGCCACACAGAACCCCGGCTAGGACTGTGTGCAGCACCACATTAAGACCAAACCGCTTCCCAGGAGCGATGAATCGGACCGTTTCTGGGCTGACACAGTGGGTAAACTCCACCTCCTCCTCATCGACCAGGATGTTGGCCGCACCGAGTCTCTCCACCACTGTGCCACTCCTCCGCGCAGCATACATGGCCAGGGCCTGAACACCTGCTGCAGCCGCAAACATGAGCATGCCGGAGAGCACGGCGGCATAGAGCTCCTGCAGCAGCTGCAGCTGGCAGAGCAGAGTGCCCACGCCCCCAAAAAGCCATGGCGTCAAAAACAGAACCGCCTGATTGACGTACACATACGGTGGCGCACAGTAGCCTAGCTTGAAGCGAGGACCCCCCAGTACAGTTTGGGGGAAGCGCTTCCAGAAGAACTCTTGTTTGTACTCGTTAAGAAGGGGCACATCTGGCCCCATTCTGACCATTCCAGAAAGGGTGGCAGGTCATCTCCACGGAGCAGCAGGAACGAGCTCATTCATGGCCTCAGGCATGGAGGAGGACTCTTCTGAAAGAAATAAAAGCTTTAGTTAGGTTCAAGAGTACCGACAGCGGAACAACAGGAGAACAGAACAGCTTTGTCTGAACAGATGCGCAGAACTGCAGTCTTTACGGATTCAGCACTTTAACCAAAACCTATTCAAATCTGATAAACTGGTGAAAAGTAAATGTGCAGAATTATTTTTGACCAGAACACGTTCACATTTAAACCTAAAGAAAGCTTTATAGGGAGGAAATCTAACAGTGATGCCTATGAAAACACTGCAATAGATAGAAAAAGTGATTTAAAGTGCTGAGGAAATTTTAAAAGTAAAGATCCATCAATGAGCAACAATCAAAATTGATCTCTGACCTGCTGATTCCATTTTCACAGATTCTCATTGATTGTCCAACGGCTATAACCCAAAAAAGAATCTCATAAAATGAGAATATTTCCTGAAAGTGCAATATCTTTTGCCAGTCACCTCAGAAAGTGAAACGGTTATTGGATGGAGATTCATTACACTAAGTAAAATATTTAAAGCTTTAACTTCTTGTAATTTAGATGATCATGGGCTTACAGGCAAAGAAACCCCAGAAAATTAGAATATCACAACAATCACAAACGGATGTTTTAGGCATAAATGTCAGGCTTCTGAAAAGTACGTTCATTTCTGTGCACTCGGCACTTGGTTGGGCCTCCTCTTGCATGAATTACTGCATCATTGCGCCGTGGCGTAGAGGCCATCAGCCCGTGGCGCTGAATAGGTGTAATGGAAGCCCAGATTGCTTTGATGGCTGTCTTCAGGTCATCCGCCTTGTTGGCTCTGGTGTCTCTCATCTTCCTCTTGACAGCAGCCAATAGACTTTCTACATGGTTCATTTACTTTCATCAGAGAACAGAACTCTGGACCATTGAGCAACAGTCCAGTTCCTTTCCACCTTAGCCCAGCTAAGACACGTCTGACGTTGTCTCTGGCTCAGGAGTGGTTTGACACCAGGAACGTGATATTTATGCGTAGTTGTAGATCTTGGTGCATCGACTCCAGCCTCAGTCCACTCCTTGTGAAGCTACCCCAAATTCTTCAATGGATTTTGCTTGACACTGTTGCTGGTGCACCTTTTCCTACCACAACTCTTCCTTCAACTAAATTTTCTGTACCACACTCTATGAATAACCAGCTTCTCCAGCAAGGACCTTTTGTGGCTTCCCCTCCTTGTGAAGGGTGTTGATGCCTGTCTTCTGGACATCAGTCAAGTCAGTAGTCTTCCTCATGATTGTGTCGCCTCCTGACTCAGAGTGAGAGACCGTTTAAAGGCTCAGGAAACCTTTGCAGGTGTTTTTAGTCCATTAGATGATTTGGGTGTGACACCACGAGTTTCCAGTAATGAACTTTTTCACAATAATCTTATTTTTTGAGACCCTGAAATTGGAGTTTTCATTTTCTGTAAGCCACAATCATCAAAATTACAAGAAACAACGGCTTGGAATATCTCACTCTATGTGTAATAATTCTATATAACCTACAGTCATAATCAATCAGAATACAGAAGAGGCTTGTTTGTCAGATTAAAAGTACCCTTTCGAAAAGAAAAACATCCTTTAAGCCAGTATTAAATATACTTTTCATCAACATCTGCATGAAAAATGTTGCCTTTTAGTTGTCTGACGCAATATTTTAATCATAAATGTTGTGTTTTTATTAGCCGGACGTTGAAAAGAATCTTAATTAACAAAAATAGAGGTTTTAAAACATTATCAGTCTGTGTTGATCTATGTAATGTGTTTCGCTTAGTGAACTGAGTTCCTGAAACATATGAGCTTTTCAATAATATTCTAATTTATTGAATATGAAAGCATGAGTTTCATTTTCTGAAAAAAAGCTTGCAATTTACACAATATTCTAATTTATTGAGATACACCCGTAGGTTTGAATCTATGAAACAATTAAGAAATTACACAACTGTCCCCATTTATGCATCAAAGAATACATTTCTAACTAGTATTATCTGAGAAAAAGTGCATCAAAGCACATGTTGCTTGCTAGCTTTATAGACTGGTGCAGTTAATAAATAAGAAAAAAGGTGAATTTCAGGATGTATCAATGCACAAAGCTTATCAAAGGAAAGCTGTGTGAATATGATCAGTGTGGCTGATTTATTGGGGAATTTCTACATAAAAACATCCTACATGGCATCCTTTACCACAGCAGCGGGCGGCTTGTGTGTTGGTCCGTCTTTGTAATGAACTGTTTTACTGTAACTGGAGCAAATTCTGATCAAGTGCTCAAAATTAGACGAATGCTGGAAAAATGGTTTGACTACATATTAAAGGACAAAAGGACGTAAAACTGGAAAAAAAGAAACAAGTGATGCGGAGATGAGCAAATGGCCGAATCTTAACCTGACATTGAACATCATAGAACGAAGAGACGGCAGCTGCAGTGTCAAAGAAAGAAATATCAGGTTACGCCTGTAGGTTTTCTTTATAAATAACCTGAATCTAAGGACTGAATGTTTCATTTATTGATGGAGAAGTTTTTAGTTCAGAAAATGTGAGCATTAAATAAGTCAAATAGAGGATTTTTAATGCAGTGCTGGTACGTTATGGCCGACACCATCATGGGGAAGACTGCTGACTCAACAACGGTCCAGCAGAAAATCAGCGGCCACAGACGGTTATTGCTAAAGAATCTGGCAGCTCTTCTTTCGGGTTTTCCCTTTCAGGGGTCGCCACAGCGAGTCGTCGGTCTCCATCTAACCCCATCTTGTTCTCTCACAACGACTACCTTCGTGTCCTCTTTCACTCCATCCATACATCTCCTGGAGGTTCGGTCCTCCTCTAGACCTCCTGCCCAACAGTTCCAGCCTCAGCATTCTTCTACCGATATCCTCACTATCCCTCTTCTGTCCAAGCCCAAACTATCTCAGTCTGGCTTCATTTCCGAAACGCCTAACACGAGCCGTCCCTCTGATGCGTTCCCTCCTGATCCGATTCCTCCTCCTCCTCATTCCCAAACAGAACCACAGCAAATTCACCTCTGCCGCCTCCAGCTCTGCTTTCTGGTTCTTCTTCAAGTGCCGCAGTCTCTAAACCAGACAACATGACTGGTCTCACCACCGTCTTGTACACCTTTCCTTTCGTTCTCGTTGACACTCCTATCACACTACACACCGGACACTTTTCTCCACCTGCTCGGACACGCTTCTTCTCCTCTTTTTCACACTCACTGTTGCTCTGGGCTGTTGACCCTAAGTACTTTTTTTTTTTAAATCTCTGCTTCATGTAACCTCGTGTCTGGCAGCTCACAGAGAGTTACATCCAGGGGGGTTAATAGAAAGTTAGGGTAAGGAAAAAGTAAGGGTGAAAAATGTGCACAAGTGGGATTGACCGCAGATGGAGTCTGCATTGTTGCATTTATTGTATTACCATGTCAGGGCTGGATGATAATGCAATAACAATATATAGCCATCGATAGACGTATAAAAAGGTCAATAAAAGGTCAATAGAATAACAGTTTTCCTTCCTTATGTATTCTAGCCAAATAGGTTAATATTACAGTCACTATATCCTCCCAGCCAATCACAAATGCAGATCCAGGAAGCCCCACCCCCTTCAAAGAGTTCACAGAGATTTTTTTCTTTTTTTTAAAAAACTTGCAGTTTTGGTAAAAAGTTGGATGAATAATTGGTTTGAATTCAGTGTTTGTGTGTTCTGTATCTAAAACTAGTTTGCTAAGTAACAGCATAAAACGGCCAGGGCTGCACTTAAAATATATGTTTGGAATTTGTTGATAATTATCGATCAATATGAGTTCTATTTTATTGATATACTTTTGCTCCCCTATATCGTCCGGCCCTACACCATGTTCCCAAAAAAAGAGACACAAATATAAGTGTCTTACCAGGGCTAAGGAGAAAAGGGATTGAACTGTTTATTTTGTATTTCACTTGAAAACCAAAGCGCCCAGAACTTTAATCAAGTTAAAAGTCAGCGTAGCGGTCTTACGGGACATTGCAGAGCACTTCGAGCGCCAACCTGCTGACTAGCTTCAAGGAGAAGCTGATTTTATTTTCCAGCAGTATTTGGTGCCTGGCTATGCTGCCAAAGCTTCCAAAAGCTGGTCTAATGACCCTTGTGTTACTTTGACTGACTGGCAAGCAAACCCGCCTGACTTGAACCCCACAGAGAATCTATGGAGTATTACCAAGAGGAAGACAAGAGACACCAGAAGCAACAATGTAGTTAAAACCTGGGAGCTGAGCCACAGGATGATCACCTCCATAACACGCCGCATTGATGCAACAACTTCTAAAATAGAGTCCATATACTGTGCAGCAATATTTGGTGCATTGAAAAGTTTTGTTTTATTGGTTTAATCATGTAATATACCACTGTTAATTTGCTTTGAGCCACAATCATCAAAATTAACAACATAAGTCCCTCTGTGTGAAATAATGTATGTTTATTTTTCTTGTAAAATGAACTTTTCTATGATGATTTACGCAGAGATGCATCTGTACAGAGGTGCGGGTCATGAAAAGCGTGTTACTGCGCTAACCTGGGCTGTTGTTCTTATATTTACTTAGTTATTGTTGTGTGTTTAGGCGGTTCGGATGAGCGCATCCATCCACATCACGTCCAGTTTTCACCTTAAACCAAACAAGAACAATTGAATTTCAAAGTGAGGCAGTTTGTTCGCGTGTTTTGCTAAAACCTGTTTCTACCCTTTCTGAGCACAAACAGCAACTGCTGCTGAGAGACCAGAGCACAACAGAGCAACAGGATGCTCTGGTGGGAGATCGCGTGCTATACAGTATTATCGCATAAAGAGCAGACCCACGACGCCAAACCAGGTGCTTTATCACACATAAAGTGATTAAAACGGCTTTTGTCAAACTGGACGTTTGCTAGCTCTGTGACTGATATAACGGAGGCAGAAAACCCCACTAACCTCTCATGCTAACAGCTAAAACAACAACAGGTTTCGGACAGTGAGAGATCAACTTACTATGAGTGGTAGAAGGACCAACAGCGAAGATGTTTTGCGTTGTTTTCGTGCCGTGTTTGTGTGTTTTTAGAGGAAAAACGGCCCGCAGTTTCCAGCGTTGCCGTTAGCTGCTGGCTAACCGCTACACGGCTAACCGACATCGGCATGATGCGCAGCCAAGCTTCGACCAATCACACTGCAGCACACAGGAGGGGCGCACTCTGATTGGTTTAGGGGTTAAAATCCCGCCCATAAAGCGCTGCCCCTTTAACAACCAAACACAATGAAAACAACACACAGATCTGCTTGTTCGGTCTTTGCGTTGAGTTGAAATACATTTAATTTGTTTTCTCATTTTATGCAATTAATGAAACAATAACAAAAAAACAAGTGGTTATTAAATATTTGTTTAAAAATAAAATATTCGACAAATTCGGTCTTCTTCGTCTTCGAAAAATTGAGAATTGAAGGTTTATTTCCTAATCATATATATATTTGAAATAATAGTAACACGAAATGCCCAAAAAATATCCTTTTATTTACTGCTTTTCTGGACTCTAACATGTAAAAAAGGGCAAACGGAACAAAATATGTACATATCAAAGGTACAAATACAATATTATAAAGGATTTAAACTTTTCACACTTAATGGTTTAGGGATGTTTCTCAAAGGCAATTAAAATGTATATAGCTTTAAAGACTGAACTCAGTTTGAAAGTGTTTTACATGTTGGAACCAGCCAAAAAGTCCGAACCGACATAATTGAAAAAGACTCATGGATAGGTGTCGAAACATTTTTAGATAACTGAGAATTTGCACAGGCAAGCCAAATATATTATAAAAGTTTGAGTATGACACGTAACTTGACATAGATCAGAAACAAACTGACAATGTAAAGCATTTCCTTGTTGTTAAGGTTACCTTTTACATTTATTTTTCATATAAATGTAAAAAAATTAAATTAAATCTATCGTCTTGCAATTGGCAGGTTGCCAGTTCGTTGCGTCCTTGGGCAAAACACTTCACCAAAATTGCCAGCTGGTGGTGGTCAGAGGGTCTGGAGGCACCGTTGTATGGCAGCCTTGCTTCTGTCAGTCTGCTCCAGAGCAGCTGTGGCTGCTAACATAGCTCACCACCATCATGGTGTGAATGACTGAATGTAATGTAAAGCGCTTTGGGGTCATCGGACTGGATAAAGTGCTTCAGAGTGGCTTTTTATTGTGGGCAGTCTAAGGCACACCTGTGCACTAATCATGGTGTCTAATCAGCATCTTGATATCGCACACCTGTGTGGTGGGATGGATTATCTCAGCAAAGGAGAAGTGCTCACTATTACAGATTTAGACTGGTTTGTGAACAATATTTGAGGGAAATGGTGATATTGTGTATGTGGAAAAAGTTTTAGATCTTTGAGTTTATCTCATAAAAAATGGGAGCAAAACCAAAAGTGTTGCATTTATATTTGTGTTTAGTGTAATATTGCCACTATAAGGCAACTGAATTAATCAATGTAGGGTTTAAATGTTGCTTGCTAGCAAATATGCAAATATGACAAATTTTCCTATTTTATTTTCCATGTTTCTTCTGTCAGAACAAAATATCTACTGTCTACAGATCAGTTTAATAAATCGATGACCGTTAAACTGTCCAAACATTCTTCTTGCATGTTTACCTGCGATAAGTCACTGCAGCAGAGAGCTATTTCTTATCTATATTTTGTTCTTCAGGTTTTATGCATTGGTGAAACAATTGCAGAAATACAATGTCTGTTGATATGTCGTTCTTTCAGAACAGGTTTTTTCACAAGTAGTCATTTACCACTGGGGGAATTTATAGCCGGGCTAGGCTCACCACATAGGATTTAAACCCTTTTGTAGAGTACCAGTTTGTTAGGTCTCCAAGCAAATGCTTTCAAACATTTTTCATGACTTCTTTCTACTCAGTGGATAAATCATGATATCAATCTTAATTTTCTCATCTGAAAGTTGAGTAGTAGCTCTATTATTATTATTGCTTTGCCTTGGGTGGCCATTGTGTTAACGCCCGGTTTCAGCATTCAAAATGTGACTTTATCAATCTGCAATAACATTCGGCTGCGATCATGGCTTTTCCGTGCATGTTTTAATACACGTTTCTGAACTATTGATATACAAGCATGAATACAATTTAAAAGATGGAACAAATGATGATGTATACATTTTAAAATAGATCATTGGGAATACTTGGAAACAAAGGGATAGGCGCTGGACTCCACTCAGACATATAAAAATTGTCTCAAAATGGTACAATAACCACTTCTCTAAACTTAATGGATCAGACTTACTACATTCAGCAACACAGCTAATCAACATGAAAAAAATCCATAACCATTCGCTTCAAACATTTCTCTTGTATGTTTACACAAAATAATAAGCAGCGAGTTATTTTATTTTTTCATGTTGTACATATTTGTATAACAATTGCACAAATTAGAGCGGATCTTTTAACAATTAAATATCACATAAAGGAATCTCTGATCGCCTAAGAGCTCTGACCACAGGCTCTTAGGCGTGACTTTTTAAAGACAGCCTTTTGGAAAATCAGAGAGAAAAGTAAAAATGCTAAATTCAATATTAATCAAGCCTGGTGTCCAGTAACCGTCACAAACTCCATGTTCTTTTTTAACAGCTTGTTTAATCCATGTAATTCTGCTGAACCTTCACCTGGGCTCTGTCAGCAGTTTCTTCTCTTTAAAGAAAATCACAATCAACAGGTCTTTTCCATCTACTCTGGTCTCAGATCCCTCTATCTCAAACATATCAAGACGTGTTTAGTATTTTTGAACCGGTAGCCATCTCCTTTGTTACAGAATCAGTTCTGCAACTATCTCCCCCGTTCTGTCTTGTCGACAGCATCCCATCATGACTTTTTAAGGACGTTTTATAATAGTTAATACTATTGGGCCATGTACTGTGGATTTAATTAACACATCTCTGACGTCTGGATGTATTCCTGATTCTTTCAGCCATGCTGTAATAGTACATCCTTTTTTTAATAGTACATCTGTCTGTGGTCAATTCCAGTCACAGCTTGATTTTAATGACATTTTTGAAAAATTTCCGTCTGGTCGTAAAGTGCAACACAGTATGGAAACAACTATTTTTTATTATTTGCAATTTATCCGTTGGCTTTTGCAGCTCTGTTGTCCTAAATCTGTTGGACGTAGCTGCTGCTTTTGATACAGATGACCTTCGTATATTGATTCCCAGTTTGAATTCATGACTTGGTATTAAAGGCACAGCCTGTAAATGGTTCCAGTCACATCTATTGAATAGGATGGTTCTTCTGTTCATCTACTATGGTGTCCACTTTTGACTTTGGGGTTTCTTCAGGGCTCCATCTTGGGTCCAGTTCTGTTCTCCTTGTACATGCTCCATTTGGGGTCCATTTACAGAAAGCATAACATGGCCTTCCACTCTGGCTGTTGATGCCCAAATTTACCTGTCGACTCCAGCTAACAGCCACGCTGCAATTCAAACCTCACAGAGCTGTCTTCAAGATGCTCAAATATGGATGGAGATAAACTATCATTTGAACAGAAGCAGAACTGAAATCTTCATGTTTGGAACACCCACCCTATTAAATGGTTATGACAGCATCATTGGTCCCTTCCTATTGTCACCCATCTGCTAGTGTGACGAAGCAGTTCCGTCCCTCACGCTCAACCCACTCGCATAGTAATCATAGTACAGGATCCTTTCTGGAACCAGGTGGCTATTTTTGACAACACTTTTAAATGTGACAAGCAGAGTAGCAATATTGCAAATACAAACTTTTTCAAACTCCATCAGCTTGGTAAAATCAAGGCCTGCATACCTCCTGACCCACGGAGTGAATTTTGTTCCAATATTGTTGGAAGCAAAGAACACTTCTGGGGACGGACTTCCCTCTGGAGTGAGTGAAGACATATTTCTAATGGTCTGCATGGACGTTAGCAACGTTACACTTATTAGTCATTGTACACATCAAGAGCAAGAAGTGAAGAGTATGTGATCTGTAAAAGGCAATTTGAAAAAAACGCTATTCATAACAGTCAATCTGAAAAAAAATCTGTAAAAAAGTTATATATATATCTATATATATATATATCTATATATCTATATATATATATCTATATATCTATATATATATATATATATATATCTATATATATATATATATATATATATATATATATATATATATATATATATATATATATATATATATATATATATATATATATATATATATATTTTTTTTTTTTTTTTTTTTTTTTTTTTTTTTGCATAAATACAATCTGAGAAAGCCCAGTTACTGTCAAACGTTTTTTGATTTAGAAGTTTTGCAGTTTCATTTCTGGTTTGCATTTTTTTTTTGGTTTTTGTTTTTTTCCATTTCCATTTACAAAATATGTTCTTTGCTTGCAACAGCAGTGGAACAAAATTCCCTCCATACTGACCAGTCTGGGACAGCAGTCCATGAATTTTCCGCATATCGCTTGGATTACTACAAATCATTGCATGTTGGTGTTGATCAGGCGTTGCTAACGTGTCTGCAGGCTGTACAAAGTGCAGCAGCTCCCCGACTGCCTGGAAACAGAAGCCACCATCACAACAGCCCTGTATTGAAAACCTTGCACTGGGTTCCTATTTATTACAGAATACAGTTTAAAATGTCAATGCTAACTTTTAAAACTCTTAATGGCCTAATGCCACGCTACTTATCTGATCTGTTTCACTCTTACAATCATACCAGGACCCAAAGATCATGGCTAAAAACCAGAGGGGACAGAGCCTTTCTGTGGCAGCTCTGAGCTCTGGAACAGCCTGCCTTTGAAAATCAGAGCCGCTTAAACTGCTGATCAGTTTAAATCTCTGCTTAAAACACTTATTTTCAAAGGCTTTCAACTGTTGCTAACCATGTGTGTTTGTTGTGCTACTGTCAATGGTCAACTGTCTGTAAAAACATGCATGAAGTCTATTGCAGGACTGACAACCAATTACATGATAAATATGGGGACATCAAGTCATAAAAAAATATATATTGCACAAATGATTTGCTCAACCCATCCAAATAATTGAATTCTGGTGCTCCAATCACTTCCAGGCCACAGGTATTTGAAATCCAGCCCCTTGGTATTCAGACTGTTTCTAAAAGCATTTCTAAAGCTCAGTGAAGTGCAAAATCTTGAATGAGAAGTGTGATTAATCCTAAATATCCATGTTTGTAAGCAGGAATCCAAAGGACCAACTTGACATACAATAAACCAATTAGTTTTACTAACAATCAAAAAAAACTATCCTTGTTTATTATAGCAAATGTTACAACTCATTGCATTTACATTTTATCTTAAAGATTGCTCCCAGTAATACAAACGTGTATATAAATGCTGATTCCTATGCACTTGGTTGACAAAAAGTAGTCACCTGTCTGCATTTGCATCATTTCTGATTTAAAAAAAGAGGGTCAAAAGAGACAAAGGCCACATTATCAGCATAAAAGTTGAACTATACAGAAAAATACATAACATTTAATTGCAGATGTTGGTTATTCTTACCGGGAGAATAATAGAGGTCAGGAGGTTAAGCGTCCTTGAAGAAGCAATACTTTGTGTTGTGTGAGACAAACCACTAAAAAATAAAGGTCTTTCAGTCACGACAGCCCTGAAATCTGTAATCCTCCCAAAACAACACTTCAAAAAATACATTTTCAATACTTAAGTCAAGAAGAAATAATCCAAATGTCACGATTTATAAAAGGCTGACAGTAAATTGCACAAAAACCTTATCATCTGCCAAACCAGCGAAAATTGATTTCTGGTAAATTTGCAAGAAAATTGGGTATTTCTCAATTGTTTTCTCTTCCCATAAACTTTTTTTCTTCCTCTTTAAAGAAGCAATACGCTTTGTGGGATTGAAATAATGTGATGAATGACACACAAGTTCAATACTACAATAAATGACATGCAAGGTCAGACATGAAAAGTGGTTAAGATTTTACGCTTCTGGGAGATTTGCTCTCATCCAAAATATCTACACAAAATGGAAGCATTTTTGCCTTTTCATCCTAATTGTCCGTCGCTCTTTATTCCACAGGAAACAAATTACAGGAAAATGACAAGCGGCAGCAATAATTCAATGACACACTTCAAAAGAAGCAATATGGCAAGACAGGATGTGTTTGTGAGAATAAAAGAAAATGAACTTGGAACATAATATGCACCTTTTGAGGACAAAATAATTTCGATTTTGTTGATGACTTGCTGAGGGGCATCAGCAGGAACTAAACAACTCGTCTCCACAAACCCTCAAACAAAACACTTCTGGACTTTATGAGAGCTGGGGAGCAGGGCCGCGTTTAGGACGTGGTTCCCTGAAACAGAGTCAATGGTGCCGTATCCACACACAGTTGCTTTTATGCTTATAAATTACACTGCATTGACAGTCAGATACACATCAGCTTCAAAGTTGTTTTTCACGTGAAAAAAAAGACTAGTCCCAAAAACAATATTTGTAACAAACTTTGTATTTGTTCTTTAAAACAACTGCATCCTGTCCTCCACACAAAAAAGACCCAAACATTCTAGTATTTCTAACAAGCCTGCACAGTGCTATGAGTGCAAAGAGCAGCTTTCCAATGATCATTTATATAGAACCCGTCTGACAACATGAAGTAGGATAAACATTTTAAAAGGTAAGACCTGGTGCCTGGATATAACAAATTCAAGAACAGATAAGGACAAAAAGTTGCTTCCAAGGGTATTACAAAGTAATTTCTAAGGTTTTTGGACTCCAGTAAACCAGAGTGAGAACACTAATCCACAAATGTAGAAAATATACAACAGTGGGGAACCTTACTATCCCAAATTACTTTACTCCGAAAGTAATTTGGGATACTTACTATCCCAAATTACTCCGAAAGAGGCAATGTTTTACCCAAGAGGTCACAAATAAGTTCGGTACATCTAAAGCACTGCAGAACCTCACTTGCCTCAGTTAAGGTCACTGTTCATAATCCAGCAGTAAGAAAGTCTGGCCTCCATGGGAGAGTCCCAAGGCCAGAACCACTGCTAACCCAAAAGAACACAAAAAAATCCGGTGGACTGATGAGACAAAAGTGGAAGCTTTTGGAATACGCGAATCCCATTAAATTTAGTGCAAAGATAACAGAAAAATATCATTACAGCAACAGTAAAACATCTTGATGACAGTGTGAAGGTCTGGAGCTGCTTTGCTGCTTCAGGCATTTGACAATTTACAGAAACTGATGTGATAATTTATTCTGTCCTCTACCAGAAAGTCCTAAAGGGAGAAAGTCTGCCCCATCAGTTTTTGACCTGCAGCCCAACTAACTTGTTTGAAGCAGCAGGACATTAATCAAAGCAAGTCAACCCTCATGGCTAAAAAAAACAAACAAGCAATGAAGGTTTTTGAATGGCCTAGTCAAAACCTGGACTTAAATCTGATTAAAATGCTACGGAATAACCCTAAACCAGCCTTTAATGCTGGAAAATCCTCAAATGAGGTTAAATCAAGACAATTGTGCAAAGAAGAGTGGGACTAAGTTCTCTACAGGGATGTAAAAGGCTCATTACCACTTATCAAATACTTGATGGCCACTGATAGGGGGTACAACCAGGATTTAAGTTTAGGGGGGCAATTATTTTTACTACCAGCAGGGGGTCACTCAGAACTATTTTGGTTGAATCAAGAGTTATAATTGCTCATTCTTCATAAGAATCTGCGGGACCAAATTGGCCCAGACCTAAAATAAATGGAAATAAGGTTTAACACAAAGTTTCGAGGGGATTACATAGAATTACAATAAATGAGATGTGAGCTTTTTAACATATTTTGTGAAAACCTATCTCCACAATGCGTGAAAAGGCTTTACTACGAAGCAACAACCTGATAAGCACTGATGTCACTAATTGGTTTAAATAAAATGGCAATGTATAGGTGTGAAGTTTTCGGTAACGCCTGACAAGCCTCGGGTTCAGGGATTGGTCGGACGTGGAGGTGTGACATTGTCGATTAAAATTATTGCTTCTTGGTGATCCACATGAAAATCCAACAAATAAAAACACCTCAGCTCACGTGGGATTATGAATTTTGTCTGGAAATGTATAAAATAGATTTTTTTGTGAAACAACACTGGTTAAAAAGTGTATATACAGTCAAAAGCAGAAATGAAACCTTGTTTTCTCTTTTACAGTCCCTCCTGCAACAACATGATGCCGCCATCCCCGTGCTTCGCAGCTGTCACGCTGTTGTCAGGTTCGGAAGCTTCTCGCATTTTCCTTCAAAGAATTAATCACACGTCACTATGACCAAACATTTCCATTTTAGTTTCATCCGTTTCATTAAACTGCAGGACAAGTCTCCAAGAATTAAAGCTAGAGTTGGCGATTTTTCCGATAGTCTCCCAAGTCCATCTTTGAATAACTGTGCATGTGCAAGGCCATCTTACCTACTCTTCTGCTCCTCAGGGGGATTGCATGAAAAAAAAATCTCTCAAATCCACTCTGGTCTTATTTCTTTCTACTAAGGTCTTCCTCTTCTTCTCATAAATATGAACACGGTTTGCTTCTTATTACTCTCAGCCATTTTCAGTGTTCGGTGAGAGCAGCGGAGCTACAATGAACAGCTAACACAGAAGCTAACCGCTAAGCTAACCAGATACATAAACACTAGAAGTGTGCATGCGCAGCCAGCTAGTGGAAGCTAACAAGGAACGAGCACACTGACGTTACGTGAGCGCATCAGAATGATTGGCATGTGGGACAACTAATAGATACGGTGATAACCCCTGAATTTGAGGGACAGAGGGGGGTGAGAGCAGGACCAAAACTTTGACTAATCCCTGCCATTCAGACCGAACGGCAGGGATCGGTCATAGTTTTTGCTCCAACCACAGAGATCTGTTTATTTTAACCTCCTTTTTCTGAATACATAATGTATCGACTACTTTCAGGATGGAAGGACCATTTTACCCAGTAAACCCTGTAACAAAAAGTGTTTCTCGACAGGATTACCAACTATAGCTTTAAGGTTTTTGTCCCAGAGTGCATTTGCAAACCCTAATCTGTCTTTTTCTGTCAAGTCATTTGCTTCTTCTTTGCTGAGTGGCCTCTCAGCCACTTATAGGTACAGGATTAGTTTTACAGTGGATAATGTCACTTTCTTCACAGGCTCAGCCACCATTGCCACAAGGTCTTCTGCTTTTTTTCTGGGTTTGGTTCACACATTTAGCACAAAACGTTCATCTCCAGGACACTGAATCGTCTCCTTCCTGAACAGTTTGATGTCTGGACATTCCCATGTTGTTTATTCTTGTATATCATTCTTTGAACAGATGGATGTGGCACCTTCAGCTGTTTGGAAATTCTACACACATTAGGACCAGGCTTATCCTTTTGTTATCTTGATGGATTATTTTTGATTTTTCAATGATGTCCTACAGGGAAGCAGCATGTTTGAGGTGTTGCCTTAAAATGTATCTGCATGTATTCCTGTCAGAACCTCACAAATTAATCATTATCTTGGCTTTCCCACATTGTTTAAACGTATAGTACTCTTCTCAATTAGACAAAATAAAAAAATAAAAACCTTAAAAGTCAGTCGTTAACTTGGCATTTGGCGAATAAAAAATACATTTGGAAATCTTAATGGGACCAAAATGGGAAAAGTTGATTCTGTTTTAATGTCAGACCGTGAATAAAAATAAAAGCGGTGTCTTTTCATATGGTGTGTGTAAACATCTGGTTTCAGCTGTATATTCTGGGTCCCACAAACCCCCCATAAGTCTTTTTAAAGTCCGAGTCATAATTATCACTGGTAACTTCAGCATCATACATCCATCAGTGATGTCACACCTCTTCCCTGAGCAGATCGCAGCAGAAACGTGCCCCATTCAGCAATTATTCACAGTCTTAGACTAATGGCGCTCTGAATCCACAGACATAGCAAATGCAAGGAGTTACTGGACCAGCAGTAATGGGCCGCATACAGACCATGTGTTTGTGTGCGTGGTGAGGACTCTACCGGGGGAGGGGTGCATCATCTATAACTGATTCACAACATGCACAAACATCTCTAATTATGAATCTACATTACAAGTGAAGCGACCAACCCCCCCCGCGCTTCTACTCGCCAACTCTCCTTCTCCCTTACGGTCTCTGCTGCCCGAGCTCCATATCAGGCCCGTGAAAACATAACCTGTCACATTCCATCCCATTAAACCAGCTACGAGCCATGTGGTCCGCTCACGTGGCACATCCAGGGAAGACACACAGGGCAGTGCATCTGGGTTCACTCAAAGGTGATGAATTATTCACGTTTTTTTATGCTAATGTCATTTTAATGTAAGAAACACTGACGGATATGCAGATCTGCAACATACTCTGGAAAGTGGTACGTCTACTATAAGCCTCCTTCCACCCACAGCAGATTTAGAAATAGTTATATTTATGACATCCGTGGCGCACATACTGTACACAAACATGGAAAGTGTAATTATCCCCTGCAATACCTAATGCATTAGAGCACTCACACTGAGCCCCCAAATCTGCGCTCTGAGTCCATCAGCTGCCATTTGATGTCAGGCACGGCAAGGTAATGGTAGTGCACTCACTTGTGAAGTCATTAGCCCCGCTTAATGCTGGGAATTAAAACAAATTAAGTGAAGTTAAGTACATGCATTAGAGGAGCTTGTTTGGGGAGAGCTTTTCATTTTCTCCTCCGCAGAACTGGTTCTGCGTTTTGGACGCTGAGCAAAGGCAGGAGGGACGAAACCGAAGTACACATCTACTGCTCCAACTGATGAATTACTGCTTCAGAGATGGGGAAGGAAAAGAAAAATCATGCAGGGCTGATTAGCTGTGTTACTGGAGCTACAAGGACACCTAGCGGTCGTGTTAACAGCACTAATCACTTCAACTCTGCCCTGTCTTCAAAGGCCGCTGCTAGACTCACCGTTTTGGCCAAAATGCAGCAAACCGAACCCCCAACACAATTTAAAGATATGGGCTATAAAAGAGATAAAAAAAATTATAAAACTATAAATAAATTAAAGCATTAAAAAGGAAGATGTCCATGTGAGGAGGGTTTGCAGCAAAATCAGTGCTGGATGATGATTTTTACCAACCGTCCCTATGAACTGATAATGTCTGCACTGGTTTTTATACATATTGATATTACTATGAATGCTACTGAACGTAAATTTCTATTCGATCTTACAGAAGTGGATGAATTTGTTTATACTGTCACGAAAAAATTAGGAGACATCAAATATTCAGTTCTTTCTAAAGAAAAGTTCACCCATTGATGTTTCGATTTTATTTATCTTTGGGGAAAGTGTTTGAATTACAGGTAGGCAGTAAATGTGAACGTTGTTTTACAGATTGAGCAAAAGATGAGAACAAAAAGTCACCAACAGCCTCTCAAGCTTTTGTCAACCACCCTCTCAAAGTCTGATGGTGAGCTGTCCAGGTTCTGCTGTAGCAACGCGTCCATGGGCGGTTCTAGACAGGGGCCAACAGGGGCCAGTGCCCCTGTACTACTGACATAACATTAAATACATTTCTTATGATGATATGCACTGGTGAAGAAACCATAACTGATTGGTCACTTTGACCAGTTTATTTTTTTTCCCTTTACAGTTTTGCTCTTACAAGGATTTTAACATTAAGGTGTTTCATGTTTAGCTCCAGCCTCATTGTGATAGGATCACTGTTTTAGTCGGCTAGATCAGGGGTCTAAAACCTCCAAAGCCCCAAAAGTGACTCTTTGGCTTTGTGGCCCGCTTAATATATTAAACTATAAAATATTGCCTTGTTTTATTGTTTCAGTCTTTTGTTCTGTGCCCCCATGAAAAAACCATGGCTCCTTGTAAATTTGGTCTAGAACCAGCCCTGAACGGATCCCTAAACCATGACGCTTTCACCTCCACGCTTTACTGTTAGTTCAAGTTATCAATTAGAATCTAAAATTGCTTCTGTCTTCTTTCTGTCGGTCAGCAGCTCTTTGGATCCCATTGTTCAGTCTGAATTCCACGGTTAGGAGCGCAACTAACTATATCTGAGGCTTAAACAAGGCAAACATTCTTAAAAATGGTGATAAAACGTGTTTTAATCTATGCACATCTGATGCAACGCACCTACGTGGGGGGAGACTTTATGTCTCACCAGAAATTGCACTTTAATTACATTTTACAACAAATTTTCAAAGGTGCTTCCTAAACTTTTTGTTTATTTACTTGAATTTTATTTTTAGCTTTGTTAGAATATCCGCAGCTTATAAGATATAAAATAACAGACTTTAATGGGATGTTTTTACCACACTCTTATTTCTGGATATGAATATAATGAGCTTGTTTTGTAACATTTAATGTAAATTGATACATGGAAATGAACCTTTGAAGAACCAAGCATTATAACATCATATCCAGACAGGTTTTATTACTCAGGACAGCTGGTCAAACGGGCCTGCAGGTGACAGAACTGGGGCTGGGCTTTCCGAAAAGAGGCTAACAACATGAAACCGACAATCTCTGAAATCCATTTGGACCTTATTCAAGATTACATCTTTATCTGAGCGACTGCAGATTATTGTCCACAGAGAGGTGTTCTAAAGCTGGATTATCCACTTGTTGGGGATGCATTTGACCCGATGGATGAAGCCGGCCAGCCTCACACGCTCTTCCATCTGTGAGCGGGGTTTTTTTCCCACTTGTTCGGGGCAAAGGATTGGATAGGAGCTGAAATGACACCAATACCTCTCATCCTCAGATTACCATGGTTAGTGATCCACATATGTGGGGGGGAAAAAATAAATTCACAGTTACAAAAATATGCTTTTCACAGGAATGTAATGCATATCAGCGTCCAGCAGCCTAATTTACTCCAAACTGAAAGCATTTCTAATAGAAGCCAAATGTCTTTAGATGTGCGTGGTCAAACAAAAACATCTGTTCTGCAAATGCATGAGAGCATTAAAGTACAAACATTATGTTGCAGTTAGGAAGCTGTTTTGTGTTGCTGATCTGTGAACGCCGCCGCTCTTCCCACTGCTACATGGGGGGAGGTTTACCATCATTTCTGAAAAACAACACGTGGAATCAAACTAAAATCAAACTGCTGAAAGAAGCGCGGATATGTTTTTATCTGATTCAGTCTTTGAACAACCTGTGGTCCTGGTCCTGTTTGGGACAGCCGCCGCTCCCGTCTGCCAGGGCTCCAGTGGTCGGCAGGTTGCTTCTTGCTTTTCTGCTCTGCCTGAAGTTGGTCTCAGTTTGGATGCCTCGACCGACATTTGAGGCTTTATGCTTTTGATCTGATTCAGGGATCAAAACATTTGGTTAGGGAGTCGAGTGTAATGGTGTCAGTTTACTTATTTGCCCCCTCACAGATTTCTTCTGTTTCTTCAGTCATGCTTAAATATTTCAGATTATCAAACACATTTAACTATCCAAAACAAAGATAATCAGAGTAAATACAAATAAGTTCAAATCGTTAGTTCATTAATTAAGTGGAAAAATGGTATCCTAACCCACCTGGGCTGTGAAAAAGGAATTCCCCCCATAGTTAAATTGTGAAATAAATGAGTGAGTTCCGGCGGTCTGTTAAAGCTGTCTGTCCGCCTGCCTGCTGCTGCTTAACTCTTGTCCATCTCCACCATCCCTCGCCACTGGCCTCCATTAACAGAGACCCTCTCCACATTTTCTGACATTTGGAGGACATGTTTACAGAAGTAGAGATGCGCACATTGTCATCACGCCATCACATGTTGAGCAGCATGGCCATGGAAGTGTTGAGATTTGAGCCTGGATGTTAAACTGGCTAAAATATAAATATTAAAACACTCAAAACTGACTTATCTAACTGAACTGGGATGAACCTTGTTGTTTGGAAAGCTAAGTTCAATTTCACAAATCAGGACCACACCTGATCAGTGCTGTAGATCAAGAACGTAATTAAATGGGACCTGTGTAGCAGCTCGAAGTAGGCTAAAGGATAAAAAAAAAGCAGCGAATAATGTTCTGAGCTAAAGAAATTCATAAACAGAGGAGAAGCAAGGTCATTACTTTGTACCAGTATGGAAAGGGTTAAAATGACATTTCTAAGGCTGTGGGACTCATAGGGTGAAAATATTATTGCTTTTGGGTTGGTGAACAGCCAGGTAGATTATTCCAGACAGTATTTCTACACAGAGTGACAGGCAGAGGCGCTTCAGCAATCACCCTCAAGGCTGCAGGCTTGGAGAGCTCAACAGCCTGTCTGATAACACACTTAAACCAGCAGAAGGGATCAAGGTTAACACAAGGCAGAGACAAAGAGCTTTGATCTCCACCCATGGGGGCTCTGAGTCTAAATCATGGATCCCCACCACCACCTTATTTATGACCAATCATTGTAATTTTGTTTGACGACATCCATTGTATAACAACATGTATGCACTGAATGATTGTTGCGCTTTCTGTGGGCAAAACTACCACAGGGGTTCAGAAAAAGAACATCACAGTTAAACACTTTGGTGGTAGTGGCATGGTATGGATATGTTGCTCTAATTAATAGAACATGGGGCTTGAAAGAGTGATGTAACAACCGCAATGCATTGTGGGATACCTGGGCATCCGGAAACAAGCTTCTGTTTGCTTACATAGCTTTCATACACAACGCTGTTTTATTTTTCTCTTTTTTTTAAAAAAGGTTAAAAACAGACACTCATTCACACGATCGTTTTGGGAAAAATGACGATGGATTGAGATTTTTAAGTTTACCAGCATGGAATCAAAGCCAATGAGGTCGGATCTCTGACCTATCCTTTTGGTCATCTCACGGCTGCTATCCTATCCCCGGATAGCAGCCGTGAGATGACCAAATCTAATTTTTAACAGCATATCCTGATACATGTGTGTTCACAACATTTCCAGACTGGTAATTTTGAATCAAAGCTTGTTGTGCTGTTTTACACGGAGCTTTTAGCAGGTTGCTAGCCTAACCTAGCCACCTAAGGGTAGTAAATAAAATTAAATGAAATTTATTCAAATACTGTGTTTTGTATTTACTAAGGTCATCTTTCCTACTTGCTTTTATTCTGTTTTATTTTCCTATATTTTAATCATGTAAAGCACTTTGCATTGTCTCTGTACTGAATTGTGCTATATAAATAAGTTTGCCTTGCCTTGCCTTGTCTTGTTTTTGACACTAAATTTGCATGATGATGTGAAACATTTAAATGTGAAATTAAGAGCAAAAGTAGAAGAAATCTGTGAGGAAGCAAATACTTTTTACAACACTGCAGTATTTAACGGATAGAGTACTGTGCAAAAGTTTTAAACCGTCCTGAATTTCTTTGTAATTCACCTCCAAGCTGAGTTTCATGTAATATTTAAGTGTTCTTGATTAGCAGTTCTTTAGGCTTTCACTGGGTATTTTAAAGATTTTCCTTTGGACTTGTTCTCTGTCCAGTCAATGTCAGAACATACTGTGCAGTGGGTGCTAAAAACCAGTGAAGATGCAATATGATGAGCAGGGTCTGAAAGACAGGTCTTTAATAGGAAAAAAGCAGAAACAATAACAGAGTTGTCATCTATTTAAAGCCTACAAGCTTTCCAGAAAAAAATCTTTAAAATACCCCTAAAAAGCTTGAACAAACATTTATCAACATCACCAAGAATATCATAAAACATCTGAGTTCTGGGAAGCAAAGGATAAAGAAATTAAGAATGAGTATTTACGATTTTGTTGCACAACTCTGAAGTAATAATTGTAAGTAATAGCTCAACCTGAAGAAACGTAATTCCCCAGTACATTATGAGCTGAACAGACTAACAAAAGGCCGACCGTCTTTTCTCAATGAAACGTAAGAATTTCTGCAGCAGGAAGTTCAAACTCACGTCGGTGTGTGCAATGATTGTCTTCTGCGCTGCTCGGCGGGGTGTCGTGCCCCAGCAGGACGTTGTGTGGTCCGCCATTTATACCTCCTCTTCCTGTGGTGGTCTGAGGCCAGACAGGCAGCAGTCCAGGTAGATGAATGTCAGCGGTAGGCAGATATGCTCCAGCGTGCTGAGAGCTTTGCTTTAAGACAGAAATATTAATAAGGGAAGGCTTAGGAATGCAGATTTGAGTCGAGGCAGCAGTTAAATTGTATGAAATGATCTAGATTAATGGCTTCAGCTTCCCCCATATGCTTTATTTTCTCTTGCTTCCCATGTCCTCTACAGTCAAAGCAACATGTCCCCTCCACCCACCCACACGGTAGGAATTGGTGATTAGATTGCTTGTTGTTCCACATATATAAGCATCTTATAAGAAAACAGTAATTACCGCTCATCAGTAACAATGTTCAAATCCAGCAACCGCAGCGTTGCACAGTGGGAACTCAGGGGGCATTCATTGATGAGCCTCACTAAACAGATGTTTGGGTATTTTAATGAGAAAACTCAGGATCTGCGATCTGTCATTTCCATACCAACGATTAACGAGCAGAGAGAGTCGTTCTGACCCGGCTAATACAGGCTAAAGCCGCTGGTGCATTATCGGCTGGGCACATTTCATCTAATCAGCAGGATGATGCTAGCAGGCTTAGACTGCTTTTAAATCAGAGCTGCAGGAGCATTACCGCCCCGTCGTCCTCATTACATCCACAACAAATCAGTCAATCTCACAGAGTACCATCCAGGCTTCCCCTGTTCTTGGATCTGAATTCATTTTCCCAGTTATGTCGACGATAGCTCCTTGTATCTAATGATGGCCCAGAACCAACAGATGCAGTTTTTTAACTGTGTTTTCAGTTCAATCAGGAAAGGAAAATGGAGTTTTTAGCTACTGGGACAAACCCTCAGAGACAGACATTACACTGAATACAAAAGTCTCTGCTTTGGCTAACTGTGCGTTTTAGAATTGATTGTAAAGCGATCTTGCTAGTCCTCAAGTCTGCTGTCGTTGGCTAAGGTGAGAACTTAGAAACTCTTGGTGAAACCATGTTTTCTTGTAATGAACATCAGCTGTGGAGCAGCCTTCCTGAAGACCTGAGGGCAGCTGATAGTTGGAATGTTTTCAATAACAAATCAAAGATTCAGTCTGGCTTTCAGTTGAAAGGAATCTTTCCTTTCCACTGTCACCGCATGCTTCCTTAGGCGGACAGCTTGCTGCAAGGTCAGTGACTCCATGTAGTCAATTTTAAACTTTTTAACAATTGGCATAATAAACTGAACTTATAACCAGGATCAAGTTAAAATGTAGGAGTAGTGTTGAGAAAATTTGAATATTGTACAATATTTTTTGTCACTCATTTCAGAAAGTGAAACTTCTATAATATAAATTCATTACACAGAGTGAACATTTTCAAGCCTTTATTTCTTGTAATTTTCATGATTATGTGTTACAGAAAAAGAAAACCCCAAATTTAATGTCTCAGAAAATTAGAATAAAGTTACAGCATATTCATATAAAATTGAGTGGAAGGAAAAAGTGTGTCGGGAAAAGGTGAACCAGCAACAGGGATAACTGCAGCCTTGCAATGTCATTCATTTAACTTTCTGAAATGAGTGACAGGAAATACTGAAATTTGTCACAACTCTACATTTTTGAGCTGGACTTGTATGAGACTGACTTTAAATCTGTGTGTGTGATTGGATTGAACTGAGCACGTATTTCTGTGTTTAAATGGATCCATGTGGTTTGTAAAGTGCCGTCAGGCGACATTTGCTGTGAATGGGCGCTATACAAATAAACTCAACTGAACTGAACTAAATTATTATTAATTAACATTTAATGGCTTGATTAGTTTCTATTTTAGTCATTAATAGTTTTAGCAAGTACAGTATATTATCCATTTGATTTAATCTATATTTATCATTATTTTATATTTTATCACAAATATTTTGTTCTCCAAATTTCTTTGATTAACTTTTTGTGTTTTTATCTATCAAATAATCTATGTAATTGGGTTTCTTGAGTTCCTCACACCCTAAAATAGTTTGATTCATTCATGTATTCTGTCTTTTTTCAAGTGGGCTTGTTTTAATCTCAATAAATCTGATAAAGCGATGCAGACAAGCAGCTTACAGTGCAGCATAACAAAAACATCTAGGCCTATACGTGATAAAATGAGTGATGAAACGCTGCCCTCGTCGTCTCAGCTGAAACATGACCCCAAATCACAGCAGCCACATGCTGCTCCAGCACTTGCATAAAACAATAAAGGTCCTGAAGACAAAGTACAGGAGTGATGACCATGTTTGATTTCCTCAGCCCTCACATATTGATCTCCACTGAGTTCGGCCCTCGTCCGTTCCTCCAGAGTGACCACGAGCCCATCCAGGACCTGCAGCTGCGACAGACGCAGCACAACCGCTGCTCTATGCTGAGAGTTTCTGGCAACCTGGGGACAGGAGACAGTAAAAATAGCCACATTTAATCAGTTATAAAGCTCTGGGTCAATTGAAGGCCGACAGACTGTAGTTCCAGCTTAGGACATGTGGTGGAAACATGATGCTGACTGGGCCCCAGCATAGCTGCCACGTTCCCAGCAGCTCTTCCAGTGACCCAGCTGACAGCGGCAGCTGAGGGCGCCTTCTGGTCACGGTACAAGCCCGCCTCTCTGACCACAGAACTGCCCGTTCCTGCAGGACACTGCTGCTGCATGCTGCAGGAACGGAGCGGGGAAACGGCGTCTCCAGGGCTGATTCTGGCCTGCAGTTCCTGGCAGCAGGAATACTTTGCCCCATGAGGAGAGAAGGGCCGAGGCCACACCACAGCTGAGTTTTACCCTGTGGAGAGCAGAGGTCCTGAGCTGCAGACTCAGGCTTCAGGAGCTCCAGATGGGCGATGGTGCCGTGCCATTTGGTCTCCGATGCCAGGCAGTTTGAGGCGCGGCAGACGGCCCATCGTGTAATCACTCAGTTTGGATTTTTGGATTCTGAACGTGAGAAAGTGAGCTTGTAAACCATGCTTTGGATAATTGGTCTGCGAGTCAAAGATCTCAACGTGCCCTGCGACTGACAGAACGCAGATTCATGTCACTGAGAGCTTATCACAGTGGGGGGGGGAAATCTCTAGTAGTTCATGATGCCTAATTGGGTTTAATGGACAAACTGAAACCCTGTGATACTTACAGGATTTCCAGCTACAGAGAGTTCTGTCAGGGAGGGAAGGACGTCTAATTTGTCGAGCTCTGTGATGTCCTGTGAAAAGTAGAGAACCAACGATTATTTTAAGTACCTTCTTTTGTTTTTTACAGCCCCGTCATTTAACCTTTCCTTTTCCTGGCTGCAGCCTCTGGTGGGCTGATAATGGAGTTGTATGTATGCATGAGGGCAGAACCTTTCAGAATTTAGGGGGATGGAGGATGGAAGAGATTACATGTGTGAGCCCATGTTAATCTCATGGGAATTTGGACACGCGACATGCCACGGAGGGGCAGGGGTGCGTCTTTGACTCCCAGCTTTATGCTCCGACTCGGCTGTGATTCAAAGACACCCCCCGCGGCGAGGGCCGATGCTCTGGGATGATTGCTGTGTTTTATGTCTTAATTGAATGCAGGAAAACATTAAGGAAGTGAGGGGGAGAAAGGAAGAGGCAACAAAAGTGCAAATCACTCCCCCTGGGTGAGGAGCTGCAGACCGAGCAGCTGATTACACGTTGTCCTGATTGTTCCTCTCTTCCTTCAAACGCACAGCCCTGACTTTCAATCAACCTTGATTCTCCTTAATACTACCCCTTGCATACCACAGTGGGTGGTAATGGCTCATGATTACTATACTTTATGCCTACTTTGCAAAATGCAGAAAAAGTATTACTGAATAAAATGCATTCTAAAACATCCGACACATGTAAAGCAATCAGGAAAAAGTTGGTAAATCAAAAACTGCACAAAAGGTGACTGTGACCTTCCTCAGAAACTCAAGCAATGTGCGTGAGCTGTGTGCCTTTTTAGATTGAATATGCAGTTTCATTTAAATTCTCCATCCAAACATCTAAAAGGCAAAATACCTGCAGCTTGTTCATGTCGAGGAAAAGTTTGTGGAGCGCCGTCAGCGGATCGAGATGGTTCAGCTCCCGGATGCGGTTGCTGGCGAGGTGCAACTCCAGCAGGACGTTCTGGGCTGCGAAGGAGTTCTTGCCCAGAGCTTTGATCCGGTTTCCGTCCAACACGAGCTCCCTGAGCTGGTAGAGGCCTTCCAGGCCCTCCACCTGGCTGATTTCATTACCTGGATTAAAAAAACATAATAATAACTTTTCTTCTGTTTTAGATTGTTAACAGGAGTATATATAAAAAGCAGTTCTCAAATGATGATGTCAGCTATAAACCAACACAGCCAGAAGTTAATAAGCTTAGAGTGACAGCCTGGAGGAAGAAGCCATCTGTGGGCGGGTGTTTCGTTTTTTTTTTTGTAAATAGCGACCTGAAGGAAAAAAATCTAAGAGTTTGTGTGCAGAGATGTTAGATGCAGCAGGACGGTGATCATCCATCTCTGAATTGCTCAAAGGTTTTAGAATGGCCTAGTCAAAGTCTGGACAATGTGGCAATGAGCTCTGCAAGTGAACCGAAATTCCTGCACAGGGAAGTCAAAGACTCCTGGTCAGCTATCGCAAATGTTTGATGGCAGCTGTTGCTGCCAAGGTGCCATAACCTTTTAACAGGGTACGTTTTCTCACAGGGCCAGGCTGTTTTTGGTAGATTCCACCACCCAATTACTAAATAAAATCGTATTTCGAAATCTGCTTATTGTATTCACTCAAGTCTTCTTTTTCTGACATTAAAATCTGTTTGTTGACATTTTAAAGTGACAAAAGAAAAAAACATAGGACAAATCTATACAGAGACAAATACTTTTCACAGCACTGCATTTGATTTTTCTAGGATTTTTTTGGTAACTGCTGCTGTAAAAAATAAATAAAAAAATAAAAAAACTGCTGAAATAACACAAACCATTTAAAATGTTCCAAAAAAGTCACAGAATAAAGTGAAGTTGGTTTTTGGAGAAGAAAACACACGGGCATTAAAAAGCCATCAAAAGCTGCTGAAAAGAAAGTCAGTCGCTCTTTTCTTCATGACTCATCATCCACCTGGCCGTAGGTCTATGGGAGGTATTGCTCTTTTACTACTCGCCTTTTACAGGTTCCACCCCCCCTCTAACCACTCTCCAAGGGGGAGGGCTGCAACCTGAACTATACATACCTTGGAGGAAGAGTGCTTTAAGATTGGTGAGCCTGCTGAGCTGCAGATTGGCCATATTGGAGATGCCATTGTGACTCAAATGGAGCACCTCCAGGCTTCCCATCAGCGGTTCCAGGCTGCTGGCGGGCCCAGAATCCCTTAAAGACAGTCACAGAAAACCAGTTTGCAGCCTTGGCCTCATTCTCCCTCCTGCTGCTGCATTTAGCAGCTCAGACCTTACAGGTGCAGGCAGACGCTCAGCAATCACGGGACAAACAAACAAAGGCACGACTCTTACAGCTCTGCTTACATAGCGATTTCTAGAACTAAAAAATATTTTCAAATTTTCACATTTTTCTATTAAGAAAACATGGTTAATTTTATGAATTTTATGATATATGAAAATATCCCCTCAAAATGTTTGATATTTGTATGAAAATGTTTGAGGACCCCATAGAAACTCTGCCAGGACTGTGACAAGGCAGCTGCTGCGTTGTTCGGTCAGGACTGCCCTCTAATGGTGTATTAAAGACAAATAAGCTTTTTTTTCCCTATCTGCCATTAAACCAGACTAAATGATTTTTATTTATTTATATATTTTTTATGTTGTTGTTTCTTTTAGGTCACTTAGTGTTACCAGAATATTATAAATGTACCAAATGCCAGAATAATGAAAGATATTTGTTAAGACTTTCTTCATCATCAGAGATTTAGATACGCTGAGATTACTTATTTAGGAAAGCAAAGATGATGATGCCATGGCTTTATTAGATTAATTCAGAACATCTGAGAGGTCCACCTGTGGATGCTTTTTAGGGTTCTGCTTACTTGTGTGACAGTCATGAAAACTGTAAAAACATCAGGCAGCACATAAGGAAGATAATCGTGGGGAGTAAATGCAACAGAAACATCCGGACGGTGTTTTGTTGATGATGGAGGTGGCTTCTTTGTCCTGAGTCTGTGCGAATCTTTCACAGAACAAAAAATTTTGCTATTGATAGCGAAACAGGTCCTGATCTGACAGGATCTGAAGGGCCACTCAGAGAGGAAGAAGCCATTACTGCAAAACCAACATAAGAAGCCAGACTGAAGTTTGCTAAAGCACACAAGGACAAAGAACGTAATTTTTTGAGACTGGAAAAAGGAATGATTTAATTATTAGAGTTAGTACCATAAATATAAATACTGTAATATTATTAGAGCCAACATTTACTATATCAACACGCACGTTACAGACGACGTTCCTGCAAGAAGCTTGTCTGACGTCCCTTTCGGGCAACTTTTGTCTGTGTTCTTGGCTCGATTCTTCTTTCCTTTCACTTTATTATTTTTTTTTTTTTACATATTTCAGTAAATATGTGGAAGATTATGTTTCCCTACAAGCCTAAATACAGCTAAGAGAGGAACATCTTTAAAATCTATCCTTGAGTCCTATTAATTTTGAATGTTTTTGTTATATTACCTGTTAGGCCTGGATGGACTCTGCTGGCCATACCCGCTGGAATGGACCTTGCTGTGCAGAATCTGTCTGCTTGACAGGTGAGCCTGAGTCTTTTGCTTTGGCAGAATGGACTCAATGTGGTTGTAGTTTAGACACAGAGCCTGTTAAAACGAGGGCCTTAATAAAAGCTTCTTAATTAACACCTGAGGAGTCGGTATGATTTCTTACTTTGATGTTGGGGAGGTGGATGAGGCCCGAGAACGAGGTGAGGTTGTTGTGGTCCAGGTTGACGCTGCGCAGGTTAGTAAATAAGTCAGGTGGACACAGATCAACCATCCTGTGGGACGGAGGAATGGTTTATCTGTCACGGGTGTACATTAAATGTCACACTCCAGTGTTTTATGTTGTTTGACGCCAGCCTCGTACCTGATGGAGCAGGACTGCAGGGTCAGGTAGGCGATCTCCTTGTAGTTTGAGTGGCCAAGCTTCTCTGCTACCGTGTCCGTGGTCAGTCGCCCCCTGAACATGTTCTTTGCATTCTCACTCTCGCCTGCATCCTGCAGAAAACACACAACAGCAACAAATGCATGCAACTCTATATAGGTACTGTAGGTTGTGAGGTGTTAATGTGGTCGTAGATTTGGGAACGTACCACTGCAGCTCCATCCAGAGCTTTCAGGGATGGCAAATGGAAAACAACGTACACTCGATAGTTTTCCAGTTTATCCACAATGGGATTCCCATAAAGATCCAGGATGATCAGATTTTCCAATCCCTAACGGGGAACAAACACACGAGCTCAGAGGTTTCAGTAATACGGATTTGATTATCTGAAGACACCATTCCTCACTTTAAGATGGTAGATGTCTCTTGACGTAGAAATCTGGTTGCCTGCTACGTAGAGCTCAAGGAGAGAGCGAACGCTCCTGATGCCATTCAGGGACGTGATGCAGTTACTTTCAGCGGATAGAAAGGTCAGAGCAGGCAGCTGGTCCAGAGCCAAGCCGTCCAGACCGGAAAGCTGGTTTCCATCTACGCTCAGGTGTCTCAGGCTCTGAAGTCTTGTGAGGCCTCCGATAAAAAGGAAGAAAACAAAAATGTATAAGTACGGCGTGTAAAATACTTGGAGGAGGTGATGTTGAGAGTGGGACGAACCGGTGAGCGAGCTGATGCTGTTGTGATTCACGGAGAGCTCCTCCAACTTGTGGCAAGCGTCTAAACCAGCCAGCTTGGAGATGTTGTTCTGATTGAAGGAGGCCCAGCGGAGGCTCACCAGCTTATTCAGGCTGGAGAGTTTGGAAAGTCTCTGGTTGTCGAGGTTCAGAGCGGTGATCTGCTCAAAATGTATGGCCACATGCGAATAAATGGACATACCAATTAGTGTAGACTGCATGTGCCACATTGGAGATAAAGGAGAGGAACATGATAATTACAAAGGCAGAAAGATTGTAGCCTTGTTGAAAAGACACATTGTGGTTGTTGCGGCTTAAGAAACTACCTTCTAAGTAGCAACAGTTCCCTTTAAAGGAGTGTCTGTCTATCTTTTAAATTAAAATATAGTTTTTGATTTGGGCTGAACAGTAACAGACAGAGGAGGGAGTTCACAAGTCCACCAGCTCCATTTCTTCCAGCGGTTTTCCACGTGCCATTTGCTTTCTTTTATGCAGCAGATTTACAAAGCAGACTGCAATAAATACACACAAACATAAAGATGCCCTTCAAGTTCACCAGACGGGACCAAATTGTGCCCATTTGTCCATCAGGTTGCAGTTATCCTCCCTTTACACACTAATGGCAAGATTATATACAGTAAATTGATTCCTGTTCACCTTCATTACTGTTAATAAGAGGCAATTGTGGAGGTAAGACTATTTCTCTGACTAATTCTTCTGGCAGTCATGTCCAAAGTACGGCGTTTCAATCAGTGGAGTGGAGAGGGAGGTCCGTTTGTCATTTTATTTGTCGACGAGTCAGCAGTTAAAATGTGCACCAAATGTGACTCCAGAACAGATAGAAGCATTAGAAATGATTGCTCTAGCAATTTTAAATTATTACTCTTAACATCAACCGATGGACCATAAATAGTTTTCTCTGCACGATCACATCTACGGCATTTATCATCTTGTGCAGGAGCGCTCACTCGCTGCACATTTGTTTACAGCCATAAAACCGAAACAACCCCAGGTGGTCAACAAGATGGTTACATGTTTAATTAAGACAAAAAAAGATGGAGGTTTGCTTGAGAGGTCAAGCGTGCTTAAAAAAAAAACGTGCTGTCCTGGAGATCCTAAGAATCAGCTTTGTTCGCTTGTGCCTTGGGCCGTCTATGCTCAGAAATACAAGAACAACACTTATTTGGGTCAGAGAGGAGTTACGTGTGGAAGTGTTATTAAATCAATAACGGATGGATGTATAGACACATCATGCTCAAACCTGTAATATAATTTTAAAAGAATGTGTGATTATTTCCTCTCTATTTCACATAAGTGGAAAAAAATGTCTCAAACTCGGGAAACCACACATTTAGCAGCTGAAACATGTTTTGCATGAGACTGAGATTCATTTTGGCTTTGACTTGCCCCCTGTACTAAGGCAATTATAGTTGACAGATGTTGGTAAAACTGCACAAACTGATCAAATCTGTGGGGAAAAGTTCTTTAACTACTTTGCTTTATTTAACACTTATGTTTTACCTGGAGGGAAACTATGATGAAATCTGGCTTTCACTGGAAAAATGTAGTTGTTTTCAGCATGTGGCCCACCTCCAGTGTACATTACAACAACAGATAAGCTGCATCATCACCCGTTTGTTAAACATTCACAAACGCATCTTTAGGCTAACTTTTTGAAAAAAGAAGTCTTCTTGCTGCTGGACCCTACCTTTGTGGTCCAGTCTGGCTCCAGTTCTCTGCCGGGACCCCAGGCAGCCGGAAACAAGCGGGAGAGGAGCTGAGCAGTGGACAGCAGGCTGAGGCTTCGAGGACGTTCGCTGACGGTACGACTGTGAGCCAGAAGGGCCGCCTGCAATCATTACCAGCAATTAAAAAAAGCTTTATTTCTCAATGCATTTGTACATTACAACGAGAAAAAGACAATCCTCCTCGTTCCTGTTTGAGCTCAGAAACTTTACTTTCTGAGCTCAAGCCTTCTGTCTCCGCAGAATAATTCAAATGTACAAACTATACATGGATACATAGAGAGCAGAAAGAATAAATAAATTACTGCACATAAACAGCTGTAAATGTATGAAAAAAATACCGTTTAGTTGGGATTTGCAAAAAAAAAAAATGCTTGAATGGGCGGCAGTTTATTAAGTCCAGAATAATATTTCTAACCTGAGAAAATAAAAAGGCAGTTTATAAATGATTAATTTCCTTTAGTATGTCCAAGGCAACGTGGCCCTGTATAAAAAAGTAACTTGTTTCTAAAGCTAATGGCTGGTTGAATTAATTTTTCACTTCACTGTGGAAACATTTTGATCCGCTCTCCTTTGCATAATTGTTTTAATTGTTTGTGTTTTGGCTGTCGTTTTCTTGTTTGTTTATGTTCTATAGGTCTTGCCGTTTTCAGTTCATTTATCCGTGTTCATTATTGTCAGTGTGGTGTTTCCATATTAGTCCATTCCTATGTGTTTAGTTTCTTAGTGTATTCTTGTGTTCTGTTCTCTGTGCATTTGGATTTGTTCTTCTTAGATCAGAGTTAGTCTTTTCCCGTTGGTTAGCTCATATAGTTCCACTCCCCCCTCAGGATTTAAGCTCCTGGTTCTTCATAGCCCGTTGCCGTTACATTGCCCGTTCCTCGGTCTGTTTTCCATTTACTGTTCGCCCAATTCAACACCTGTAAGGTTCGATTGTATTTTTCATAAACCCTTCACCATTTGCTTTCCTCTACTTACTTCAGACTTTGACTAGGTCATTCCAAACCCTTCATTTTGTTTTTAGCCATTCAGAGGTGGACATGTTGGTGTGCTCTGGATCATTGTACTGCTGCATAACCAAAGTGTGCTTGGGGTTGAAATCTGGACATTTTCCTTCAGGGTTTTCTGGTACAGAGTAGAACTCCGGGATGATGATAACGCTGTAAATTAAGCTTTCAGTGAAAGGAATCAATCGTCTGGTGAAAACTTTTAAAAGGTGGCAAAGTTAACAACACAAGGCATGTTGTTTCCAAGTGCTGCTAAAAACAGAAGATGCACAGAAACGTAGATTTGTTTTGTTTAACTCGATAAAAGAAGGCAGTGACACCTTCACCTGGTTAATTTTGGAGACCGTAGTCATCTGAAGGGCTTCTTCTGCCTCCTCCTCTGTTACCATGACCCCATCCAGGTGTGTCAGGGTTGTAACACGGCCTAGTATGGTCACTCTGACCGCCTCTGGCTGACGGGAACAAAACAAAACATTCACACATGCTTTCAATCTTGCGTTTAGCATCAAACTTTCCACCCCGGTCTGCACCTTGCTCCATGGATTAGATCTGGTGTCCAGTTCCAGCAAAACAGGAGTGTGTTTCCTCAACACGGCCGAGTCCTCCCTGGCTCTGGTCAGCTTATTCCAGCTCACGTCGAGTTGTCGGAGCCGCCCTAAACACCGCAGCCCCTCCAGAGTCACTATATCATTGAAGCTGGCGTCCAACACCTCCAGACTGGGCTACAGAAACAGGCAACATGTTTTTATTCGTTCAGCTTCCACAGCGTTCTGCTACAGAATCATCCAATCAGGCCCCTTTTGTGTCGCTAAACCCACAGTGACTTGATGCGGCTATGTTTACCATGTGGGAGACGTCATCCAGGCGTGTGAACTTATTGAAGCTGATGGTGAGATGTCTCAGAGCCGAGAGGCTGGAAATCTCTTTGATTTTACTCAGACTGTTGCCGTGAAGGTTGAGAACCTGCAGATCCAACACGTCAGTGTCAGATCGCTGGTGAGAGATGTGAAAAGAGTTAAACGACCTTCAGAGCCAGGAGCCTCACAGTGATCTGGCTGAGGATGTTCGCTCCAGCCGCACTCAGCAGTGTTTTCTCATCCAGGCCCGGCAGTTTGGGCTGCGGCTTCACAACGGGCTCCATGCTGAGGGCGGCGGCGTCTTCGGCCGACCAAACGTCTCCCTGTTCTTCTCTGTTCTGACAACGGCACAGTAACATGTTCAGATACAGAACTGCCGGTAATGAAGGGAAGAAACGTGTTTATTTTCAGGGTTTTGCTGAGGTTTGAAGACATCAGGTTTCAGCTGCATTTAGCAATTTAACACAACCTGGATTTGATTGCAGCTGATTTGGGCCGAGCATCTTTTAGACTCCTTTAGTCATGAACGTTATACATTGATTTTGGATTTTACAACATGCAACAGCAGAGTTTTTTAAAAACAAGCTTTGGGTGAATAGGTTTGAATTCCTCCCTGATCCAAACACAATCAGTTTACACATCCACGGTCAAATAGACACGTACACCCCCAATATTATGGTTAAATGTCCTTCAGCTAGTTGTACCTCGAACACACGAATGCGATTTGAGCATCAGGGACGTCTGGTTTACATAAAAAGTGGACGCTCGGAGTGTGGAGAGGTCTTATGGCGCGTTTTGAGATTTCAAGCATCCAAAGTGGCAGAAAATCTGAATTTTTGCAGCTGGACGCTGAGCGTCAACCAATCAGAGAGACCCCGCTATGTGACCTAGTGGTGTATTGTCCAACGGGACAGAAGGAGCATAAAAAACCGTGAAGTTGACAATAGAGGACAAACTCATCGCCTCTAATTGTGCCTATCCTTTTATCTATGATCAGTCTAGCTATCACTACAGAGACGGTAATAAAAAGGACCTTGTCTGGAGGTGGATTAGCCAGGAAGTTGGGATCTCGGGTTAGTTATCGAAACTTTTACCACGGTAAATATTTCCTCGGACTTGAGGAAAAGAACAGGGTAGCTCCTCCCAACATGCATCAGACTTTGTCCAGACTTTGCTCAGAGTGTCAGAAGCACAAGGGTCCCAGTTGAGGCGTTGGACGCCTTTTTGATGCTCAAATTGCGTTCAGTCTGTGCCATCAAAGAGCACTTAGGTTTTATTATCCACTCCACGTAGTTGAATTCACTATTAACACTGGCAATAAAACCGCCCCAGGCCATGAACCTGATGCCACCGTGCTTGACACTTGGTACCGTGTTCTCAGGTCTGAAAACCTCACCTTAACTTCTGGTGATTGTGGCAAACAGGTAAATCCTTGTGTGGTCTTACCATCATCTTTTTCGTTTGGCTTTTCGTGTTGACAGCGAGACATTTTAGTCTAGCTTGAAGGTGCCCACTTTAGGGCAAGAGCTTCTTTCTCATTCAGCACCTTCTTGGTCCTCAGTGACATAAACTGAACTCACTGTGGACCAACACACTGGTTTTCCAGCAGTTTCCAGTTCATGGCAGCTTTGAACTGCAAACTATGGGTACAGTTTGGGACAGGAGACTGATCCCAAACACCAACGCTAGTTTAGGAAGGTTTCCTAAATGGTTCAGAAACATCCGTTAGAAATGTCTGGACTGCGTTCAAAAGCCGGGTCCCAGCCAGGAAACCAAACACTATCAATGAACTCTACCGATTCTGTCCAGAAGAGGGGCTAAATATCCAACATTTAACCAAATACTAATGTGGATAGTGGTCATATTTGAGGTGCAGGACAAGATCAGAGATTAATCGGGGAGACAAATGCATGAATTACCGCAGTGATGTACTCAAAATGTATGATGTACTCTGGCAGGACGAGCTCGGGGTCAAATACAAACCACTGCCTTCGCCGGGGGGTCCTACCCTCAGGACCTGGGGGTGTTTTAGCGGAGCTGGGTCTGTCTGAGGAAGTAACACAAACAGATCCACAGAGACTGACCGGCTCCAAACTTAAAGGTAACTCTACAGGTCGGGTACGCTGCATACCGTCACCTGGCGCAGATCTGCTCTTGGCGTCCAGGTTACGGTACACAGAGCAGACCTTGGAACAGCTCCTCATGTCTCCCAGGTCCTCGTCGCCAATAGGCATGCTGTTACCCACAAAGACTTTGCAGACAATGACATGACCTAGAAGGGAAACACAAGACTTTAAACAGGCAGAGAGGAGAAAACACAGCTGATGTACCGAAAGCGCCTCACCGTGCCGGAAAGGGATTTTATCTGACATTTGCGTGACGTTACACTGGCTGACCTGCTGCAGCACAAAGTCAATTCTGGGCTGTTCTGCCACAGCTAAACTGTTGGATAAAGGGACTGCACCCTTTCTTTCTAAAACCTAAAAACAAGAGTCAGAATTATGCAAGTTAAACAAGAAAAGACCATGCAATAAAAAAAGACTTATAGGAACAGCCTTTCTAAGTGGTCATTGCTTGGAACAATAAACGTCATTTATTATTCGCACATGCTCAGTATTGATCACAGATATAGCGAATCAACCAAAGCATTGGGGATAATGGTTTTGTTATGCTTGTACAAATAAGAAATTTGGCATGCGATTGTCGTTCTGCAACCAAAACGAAACTATTTGGCCTGCGTGCAAAAAAATATCTGGACAGCCTGAACACACAATCCCTACGATGAAACATGGTGGCGACAGCATTATGCTGTATCTGCAGCAGGGAGAGGCCATCTGGTCACAGTTCACAGGAAGATGGACGGAGCTTTTGTCCTGCATGTTGAACACACATGTGGATGAAAACTAGCACTGCACATCCCCCTGAGCCATCCCTCTGGGTGTGTTCATACACAGTTTCTCACATAGTTTCTGCATGTTTTTTTAATAAATAAGAATCTGAAACTACAGACTACAGTCCCGCCCATTTTTTTCTGCACAACAGCTCAATCTCGCTCAGACGGCATGGAGCGCGTCTGTGAGCATCAAGTTTAAGTCTTACAGGTTCTTAATACTTAAAAGGTCTGGACTTTGACTGGGACAGTCTAACACAAGACTCTAAACCATTTATTTGTAGCTGAGGCTGTATGTTTAGGGTGGCTGACATGCAGGAAGGTAAGTTTTCACCCCAGTCTCAAGCTTTTTGCAGGATCGTCCCAGACTTAGGTCCACCCATCTTCCCCTTCAACTCTGCTTTCCTGTCCTTGCTGAAGGGAAGCATCCCCACAGCATGACGACGCCACCGCCATGCTTCACCATGTGGGTGGTGTGTTTAGGGTGATGTTTTGCGTGTAGACCAAAAATGTTAACTTTCGTCTCATGCACTTCACGCTTTTTGGATGATAAAAAAAAAAGTTGAAATCATGCATAATTTTCCTTCCACGTCACAATTATAAACTCTGATTTTATATCAAGACATGGAAGTTTGTGGTAGTAAGATGGCACAAACTAAAAGTAGGAAGACTTTTGCAGACCAATGTATTCGAGTCTTTATTGTTATTGTAATAAATCAGCTTGAAACAAAGTGACTAAAGCCAGGCGGCTGTTTCCAGCAGCCCGCTCACCTTCAGACGGTGTGTGGGTTTGAAACCCTCCTCCAAAACACACAAAGTTTGCTCCTTCTCCCATTTTTGAGGGTCAGCTACGTAGAATAAATATTCCAGCCGACGTCTGTAATTCCTACTTGAAAAAAAACAAAAAACTCTCTTTTAATCCACAGAATGAAATGCAAACATTTGAAGGCATCCAGTCGTTTACTCACTGTAAGACAGCGGCGGACTCTTCGCTGGCAAGAAGGCTGTGAAGTTTCTCTTCAAAGCAAAGCCTCAAAGTACTGTTGTGGATGCGGAAAACTCTGCTAACCTTCATGCTGGTGATCCTAAAACTCTTATAATCCGATGGAGAGAAGCGGGAGAGCAGGAGGTTGCAGCAGGAAGTATACCTGTTGGTTTGGAAAACAAGGAGACTTACAGCTTCTCTGAGCAGCTGTGACCTACAAGACGGTTGTTGATCCAGGTATCGTCTCCGAACCAGTACCAGGGATCTGTGGAGCAGCCCTCCTCCAAGCGAATGTTTCCAACACTTTCCAGCTCCATCAACAGAAACTGCACCAAATATTCCGTCTGCTCCCTGGATTGGAGCAGTTCCTGCTCATACCAGGCCTGAACGCTAAACACAAAGTACCGATCTCATGTTTAGTAAGGGCTGCAGGCTGACTAAGGAGGTTCTGAAACGCTCCTGCTTGACACACAAAGCACCGCTAAGGAGCATTTACTCATCCATCCTCCTGGTCCATCGCTGCAGTCTCTCTCTCAGCGCTTCGATCTTCAGGAGTAGTTTGTGCTCCACAGCGGGATCCCTGCCGTCAGCGTTCAGGTCGGTTCTGTCCGTCAGGGCGTCCTTGTGGTCGCTGGGTCCATCTGGTTCAGTCTCCATCTTACAGCTAGAGCTCCTAGGACCACACGGCACCAGGGAGAGTCCCTGTTCCAGCTACGAATGACACACAGTCTGTGTAGTTGTCTTTATGCTTCAGACAATCCCATGAATGTTAATATGAGACACCAACAACTTGAATAAGAAACATTTAAGACGTGCATAATGGGTCACCATACGTGGAACCACACCACTGGAACCATTAGCTTCTCCTGCATGTCGCATAAAGAGGCTGTGGTTGTCTAACGGTGCTTACACTTTTGAGAGCGTGGCTGAGGGTTCTGATACGTTCCTCCGGCAGCTGCATCAAACTTTTCTTCCTCTCTGCGAGAGCAACCCGAGTCTCTGCCAGCTTCCTTCGAGCAGAGCGAACACGCATGTTGTAGTACATCAGTTTCTTCATAACTGCAGACTTCAGAGAAGAAGAGATAAACACACAGATGGGATTTACCACATAATACAAAAAGATTGTTTAGAAAGCGATGCATAAATGGATACCTAACAGAGCATTTTACTCTCAGACTGCAGGTCTGCTGGTGGTTCCTAGAGTCTCTAAAAGTAGAATGGGAGGCAGATCCTTTAGCTATCAGGCTCCTCTCCCGTGGAACCAACTCCCAGTTTTGGTCCGTGAGGCAGACACCCTGTCTACTTTTAAGACTAATCTTAAAACTTTCCTTTTTGACAAAGCTTATAACTAAGAGTGGCTCATGTTACCCTGAGCTATCTCTGTAGTTATGCTGCTATAGGCTTAGGCTACTGGAGGATATCAGGGTCTATTTCTCTCACACTGCTGACTTCTCCTGCTCTACAATTTGCATTTTTGTTTTTATTTCATATTTTACTGTTTTATTCTCTGTCTTTTGTTTATTTCATAGTAGGTACACCTGGTCTGGCGTTCTTTTTTTTTGTCTCTTTGTGTCTCTGCTCTGTCTTCTCTAACCCCCAGTGGGTCAAGGCAGATGACGGTTCACATTGAGTCTGGTTCTGGTTCTGCTGGAGGTTTTCCTCCCTGTTAAAGGGGAGTTTTCCTCCCCACTGTCGCTTCATGCTTGCTCAGTATGAGGGATTGCTGCAAAGCTATCAACAACGCAGACGACTGTCCCTGTGGAGGAGTGAATGCTGCTTGGAGAGACTTGATGCAACCTGCTGGGTTTCCTTAGAGAGGAAACTTTCTGACCAACCTGTCTGTAGGATTTGATTGAATTTGACTTTGGAAAGTGCCTTGAGATGACATGTTTAATGAATTGGCGCTATATAAATATAACTGAATTGATACTTCAAAGGGTCATGCACCCCATTATAACATATTCTCCATCGCCTTGTTACAGTTATATAGTAAATCGAATTATGTGTGAATGTACCTTCTCCAGTTCTTTTGTGCCTGAAAAGGTTAGTCTCTCCATAATGTACATTGTATACGTGACCTCCAGCCTGTCCTCAGCATCTCCGTCCTCAACCATTTTACAGCTTCCTTGCTTGAGATGAACTTCCTTTATCTAAGGTCTCAATACCTCTGCTGCGTCCTTGACTTGCTTGCAGGAGACATCCCAGTTGTCTAGTCGCTGCAGGCCCGGTACGTGGTAAAGGATGTGCGTGGCGTAGTTACACAGCTGGCACACTGGGTTCAGAGCTGAGGTGGGATCGTTCAGAGAGAGCTCTCTAAGACGGGGCAAACGGGCCAGCTGGGTCAGCTCCTGTTGCAGAAGAACACAAAGAGCACTGAGAGGATGAGACCTCCGTTCTGCTTCCAGGCGTGTTTATTATTCTCAGATCCAACGTTTGTTCCCAGGAGTTCTCCAAGAAGAGGCCACCAACAGAGCTGCGGCTGCCATTACCTCGACTTTATCTTTAACTGTTAAAAGTGACTCATTTCTTACCACTGTCACCACATGCTTGATCAGTGTGAGGGTGTTAGCACCACCTTCTGCCTGGGGGTATCAGCTTAAAAGCAGTAATGAGAGGATGGTTCTGATCCGCAGGAATACTTTGTCTTGTTAAGGGGTCAATGTTTTTATAGATGTGTTTCAATTTACCCAAACCGATTCCCAGCAGCTTAGTGGCGGTGGTCGCCATTTTTACCCGTAATGATTTGTACCAACAGAACCCGATATTTGAGCCAGAACACGGTGTTGCATTTTAAAAGTTGTATTGCAGAGTCGGAGACGGGAACAGGCTGACCGGGTGATGGTAACAGAGGCTGGCTTGACCAGGTGCTGATGATTCAGATATGCTGAAGGCAGGAACAGCCCAGAAAAGAAAACAAAAAACTTAATTTAAAAAAACCATAAGCAGTCCAGGTTGTGACCAGAGCATACAGCCGACGAGTCCAAAAAAGCCAATTAGTGGGGGCAGGGCGAGCACAGGTCCACAGGATAAGATGGCTGAGCGACAAACAGTGGGGAAAAACTCATGCAGGCAGTGAGAAGCGACAATCTGGCAGGGAATGACTGTGGGAGGCAGGTATAAATAGGCGGGAAAAGACTTGATGCTAATTGGCATCAGCAGGTGAAGCAGATAAAGGTGAGCTGAGAGGTGATGGAGGGGAGTAGAACATGGAATAAGTCGAAAACAGCAAATTAGTCAAAAAAACACACAAAGGCCCAGATCCTGACACTTTGTCAGTGTGTTCTTTCATTCTTCTGCATTCTTTCTACCCTCTCCACAAAACACCTGTAAAACATCTTCAGCGTTTTACAGTTAACATAAATCTAGCTTTTTTGCATAAAGTAGAGTCTTTGCTATCCCTTCATCTGGAAGGGTTCAACGCATTTGTCCCACTTCAGTCTGCTATCTAGGACACAAAGTTGCCGCCATCACTCGCTGAACTAGCTGATGAAGAAATTTAAGTAGCCAAAGGAGTTAAACGCTGACGACAAATAAAAAAAATAAAACAAAACATTGGACGTGGTGATGGTGGAGGGGTAGAGCACGCTTCTGTTCTCAACGTAGCTATCCAGGGTTTGAGTCCCGGCCCGTGGACCTTTGCCACGTGTCTTCCAACCCTCTATCCTGTCAAATAAAGGCCACTAGTGCCAAACAGATATTAAAAAAAGAATATTTAGACATGGTTTTTAGCCACCTCGAGATGCATAAAGGCAGGATGCAAAGTGAACAGCATCATGAACCCTTCTGCAGGATTGCAGGACTGATGTGAGCAAGACACTATAGGCCCGTTTACACTACACCTAAAAAACCGAGCCATGCCGAGACCAGTCCGAGCTTGGTCCAGTTACCAGGCCGAGCCTCGTTTCTGACGACCGTTTACACACAACGCTATCTCGGTTCCTTGGTTGCTCCTCGCCCCCTAGTGGCGATCTGCGGTACTACCGCTCTCTGGGATTGAAGGCGGAAGCAGCGAAAAGCACACAGCTGCGCCCGTAACATTCAGGAAGTTATGCTTGATATTGTGATATTTGGGTGTTTGCAGAGAGTCAGGGGAAGAAGGCAACCATTGGTTAATTTACTTGAGAAAGTTGGCTTTTTGGGAAGTGGATGAGACAAACGAACGTCTAATAAGGATTTACAGATGCAGGAAACAACGACAGACGCTGAGGTTCATTGCGCTGCTAAGCAGAATCATCACTGGAAACCGTGTGGCACGGTAAGGAAGCTAGTATTATTATGAATGTCTGAAATTTGTCTGAATGGAGTGTGAATCGGGACGTGCAGCCAGACACGCCGGAAAACCCGCTGACAGTCAGCTGACTGTAAGGAGATGACGCGATCTGCTCATGCGCTCTTCGTTATCAGAAACCGGGATAAAATAGAACCAGGCCGAGACCTACCCAAGAACTGGTCTGCAGTTAGCGCGGTCCGGTTATGGTTAGCGCGGTCTGGTTCAGTCTGCTGACCGTTTACACACAAGAGTTATCTCGGTTACCGAGCTCGGACTGGTCTCGGCTCGGTTAAAAAAGTGTAGTGTAAACGGGCCTAATGTAATTTTTAATTGTTTTTTTAAAGCATTTCCTATCTAATGAAGTTAGTGTAATTGGATGGTAATGGTTGTTCTCAGTTGGTGATGGACTCTGGGGAATAGGGATAATATCTGATGTCCATAATGTGCTGATTTATCGGGGACTGAAAAGATTTCCGGTTCAGCAAACAGCCACAGATGTGATCTAGACCAGGACTCCGACTCTTAAAAACATTGTAGACTTCTAAATTAAACAAACTGAGTTACATAATCACTGGACCTGTTGGTTGGGCTCTTTCTAACTTTAATGGTCTTTTTGTAGTTTCAGTGCAGTTATTAGTCGGCTGCCCAAATTGGACGGAACATGTCTCCTCCTCCACTCCACTAAAAACCCTCCTTAGTATTTTTAAAACCCAGCTTCTCGCTTCTTGTACCTCTCACCTTGTTAGTTTGAACCTTTCTTATTAAAGACACATTAGGAGAATCTTTAAAATCATTATCCTGAATCCTTCTCCCCACCAAATCAAGGCAAGGGTTAATTTAATTAAAATCTTTCAAATAATTCAATATGTTACATAAGTATAATCCAGAATTGTAATGGTTTTTAATGGGAACTACTTTTATATTATGAATGGGCCACTTCACATTTAATGGTAGAGATGTGTAGAAAAAAAAAGAAATCATTGATAAGTTCATCTTTATTGTAGTAGAAAAATCTGACAGTAAACATTTCAGAAAGATGAAACTTTTAATTTGAAAATATTTATTCCGTAGGACGGGGGCTTGTTAAGAAAAACGACATTTATTGATACTCCTGACGAATCCTATAATAAAAATATATCCGAATCACCATTAATGTTTTACATTAATCAGTATTGAGACACTTATTTAGTAATCAACGACTTCTTGTTACCCTTGCATGTAAATAGGAGGGGACACAGACACCCGTTTCTATTAGATTTCCTCAAAATGGGAAACACAAGAGGACAAATGACTTTAGCAAGGCAGGTGTCTGTTGATCTTCATGATGCAGCTGATGGCTGTAAGAAAACATCTCCTGGCTTAAACTTGTTGACATCTACAGTCAGAGCAGGGATTGAAAAGTTTAAATCTAACGGAGCCGTAACAGACGAGGCTAAACGAGGACCTGAGTTTATCTCTCCACACAGTGGAGGAGGACGGCAGGACATCGCCAAAGCAGAGAACTGCAAACCTTCATCTTTCAGTGTAAGATTATGCTGCGTCGCTAAAAGGATCATTTATTTTAAAGCTTTTTACTCTTCTTTAAGCAGCAACACTGTAAATGTGGACTGGACTGCAGATTTCAGTCACTGCTAGGCTGCTCACATAACGATACCTATAAAGATATTGTGCTGTAATTTGAATTATTTCACAACATGCCTAATAAATGAATGTGGGAACCAGTCTATAGCCTCTATTTTGTTGGTTTCACACTGACAACTCAGTCTAAATACCAGAGAGATGCTGTTGGAAAAAAAAAGGTTGTTGGACCTCAGTGAAAAGAGAAGTCACAACGAGCCGACAAAGGGACTGAAATCCTTTTCTCTGACCCTGCAGTTATTAGACTCTGCACAAAGGCAATAATTACATTCCTTGACGCGAAGCTGGAGGAGAAAAGGTGAAATGTAAGAAAAAGAGCTGCGGCGTGAAGCCGATCAAATCAAGATCAACAAAAGTTTGTGTGCTGTCGAGATGACCTTGAGAGAAACAACGAGCCTGTGTGCTCGGAACGACAAGGCTCTGAATGCGGCTCAATGCATGACAAACATTCAAAGCTAACAAACCTTTTAGGGGACTTGAACTATTTAGATAAAAGTTCTTTATTTGTGAATGTGTGATTAAAAGGCTCGCTGTTCTGCTCAGTACAAAAGGGAAAGTCTTGTTCAGTCAGTCAGAAATAACAGAAAATCTCTTCTGACCAAGAGCAGAACAGCTCAGTTAGTTTCAACTCTGGTTCCTAATGAAAGATAGGCATATACTATTGTTTCCTATTTAAACAAAGTAACCTTTTCTTCTCATGTGTTTTTTGTTTTAGGCCGGATAGGTTAATTTAGAACATCTAAATTAAAAAGAGCCACACCTGTGGATGTGTTTTAACACCACAAATATGCTGCTTTCTAGTGTGAAATCACGGGAAATTTAATTAAATCAGGCAAATTAAGAGAATCGTGGACTGCTACACGTCTGGTTCATCCATGGAGTTGGGACATATGCACCAACCCCAAAAAAATTAAACCAAAAGATCTTATCAAGAAATTCATGCACAGACAGGCTGAAAGGCCACTCGGCAAGGAAGAAGCCATCGCCCAAAAACCTAAATAAAAATATCCAGGTAATGCATTCTAGGACATCTACCTTATTTTCTGCAGATACGCCATGTAAACGGCTGAAACTAAAATAGGAGTGTTTGCCCATAATGATCATATTGACATTTTTAGAACAAAGGGTAACCTTGTAAGCCTGAGAACCCCATCTCAACGGAAAGTACGGAGGGGAACTGATGCACATTCCAAAATAAATGCCATCGTGAACAAAAGACTAAATGTGTTTTATTTGGCAGCAGTGCAACTTCAGATGTCAGTGCTTTGTAAAGTTTAAACATGGTTCTTTAGATTAAAAGTCAGACATGTTTTACAAGGATTTTTACTTTTAAAAGTCAAATTGACTCTTTGGTCAGGACAAGCTGTTTTCAGCTGTGTCTTTTGGCCCAAGTTGAGCCTTTTTTTAAGTCTACCTGACCTGGAGAAGGCCGTTCAGGCTTTTATTAGCTCTACACTCTTCTACTGTAACGCTCTATTTTGGTGTCTCCAAACCGGCTGCTCGTCCAGAAGGCAGCCGCCGTCTTTAACCAACACCTCCCAACGTCCACGCATCACCCCGTAGTCTTTACACACGCTTCCTGTTCATTTCAGAACTGATTTTAAACTTTAGTTCAACCTTAGAGTTAAGGTGAGGAGCTCAAAGGAGAGTCGTTGCTTCTCTGCATAGATAGGAGTGGAGGTGGTGAGGGCATCTGAGCAGGATGCCTCCTGGGCGCGTCCCTTTGGAGGTTTTCTGGGCACGTCCCACTGGGAGGAGACACCGGGACAGACCCAGAACTCTGTGGCGGGACTATATATCCCGTCTGGCCTGGGAACACCTTGGGGTCCCCCAGAATGAGCTGGAGGATGTCCCTGGGGGAGAGGGATGTCTGGGATTTTGTCCTGGACCTGTTGCACCCACGACCCGACCTCGTATAAGTTGAAGACGATGAACAGATGGATGTTCATTTACTCCTCCGACCCCCTTATTTATCTTAAGTGTTGCGTCTTTGTGTATATTTGGCGGTTCTTGGAGGTCATCCAGTCAGCTTTTATGCACTGAGCCTAAACTCCGAGGTGACCGGGGCTTTTCGGTGGTGGCACCCACGCTCTGGACCCACCAAACCAGGTCTTTTTAAAAGCAAGTTAAAAATGCAGATGTTCAGAAAGGCTTTTAATGTTCATTGTACATTCTTTTAAAACTGAAAAATGTTTTTCTGTGATCTTTAAGGATATAATCTCATTGTTGTGCACTTTAGTCTCCATACTTGGATCTTTTAAAGCATTTTATGAATCAGTAAATAAATGGATCTTTTAAATGGCCAGTGTGCCTCGGCATATCGCTGAATTAGTTACAAAGTGGCATAAGGGCAAACAAAGTCAATATTGTGGAGCAGAAAACAGGAAAACTTTTGTCTGACTATAAATGTCCAGCCGACACGATGCTACAGTATCAAAAAAAACCTTCATCTCTGGAGATTACTGCCGTGGTAAAATTATAAACCACACTTCTCTGCACTTCCATTGACATCCTTTTCCTGCTGCAGAAACTATTTGAAAAATCTGAACTGGCCGAGACCCCAACAAAAAAATTAGAAATGCCCTTTTGTCAAACCAAGGATTTTAATAAGATTTGAAAAATAAGTAAGCATACTTTTAGGAGAAAGAATCTGAAGGGTATGTGTTGGTTTTCAGTCTCACCTTAAAGGAGCGGATCTTGTTCCCGGACAGATTGAGAATCTCAAGGTTGACATTGGGATCAAGGTTGTGCCCTAAATAAAGAGAGAAATTAAACAAATATTTTTTTGGGGGGTAAAATCTCACTGAATCGCCATAAAACGTAACAAAGAAAGGAGGATTCAGCAGCCCCACCAATCTTTTCAATTAAGTTGTCAGAAAGGTTTAGTTCCCTCAGATTGCTCATTGTGTTCAGCCCCTTTGGAGATAAATGACAGATGTAGTCAGAGAAAACATAGCAGATTGAATTTAGACGGACAGACGTTAAGATAATTCTTAATTCCAACCTGAAGCTCAGTGATGCAGTTATTATTGAGCCACAGGACTGTCAGGTTGCCTTGCAGCTCTAGATTCTTTATTTCCTGGATCTGATTATCATACAGGTACAGTTTTTCCAGTTGGATACAGCTCTGCAGTCCGGATATCTCCTGTGGTAAAGACAATGTTACGCGGGTTATCACCTACATGCTTGTAAAATGTTCCGATCTCAACGATTCACCCAAAATGACCATCTAACAGCCTCATGTACAAAGACACGTGGGTTTCCTGCAGAAACATTGCACATTTAACACATAAGAAATCAGAGAGACATTTCACACCATTTAGGTTTTTATTTTCAAGAGATCCAAAGGTTTATGGAACAACTTCACTGACTCCCAAGGTGCATGGAGAGGGAGGAGACTCCAGCAGAACATAAAATACTAGGAAACAACTTTATTAGCAGACCAATTCGTTTCAGCTTGTCTTCATCAGGGTTATTAAAAACACAATTTTAAAAAAGTACAGAACAGACAAACACACAAAAAAAATCCAATTAACCAATCATGCATTCACACAAACCGGTTGACCAATGACGATTCAAAGGGATGGTGCTTCCCAGATTTGTCCACCAGATGGCGCCGCTCCCCCAAATCAAAACATGCAACATCCAAAAAAAGTAAAAAACAAAGCAACTGGACTTATTTTCCGTAGTTGAAGACGTTTCGCTTCCTCTCCAGGAAGCTTTCTCAATTTAAAAAAGTCTGGAGTAATGTGGAGTGCCAATCTTTATACTCCTACCAAACAAAGGCCTTGTAATGGCTTAGATAACATGCAAATTCAACAGAAACAGGTCCACCCCTTAGTAATGGGCGGTCGTTAAAGCCATTAAGCCAGCAGATTGAACCGAAACTGGTCCACTCCTCTGTAACGAGGAGTCGTTAGGGTTGTTATTGGCCTGGCTTAAAGGAATGATGTTTTGATCACCCATATGAGGGTGAGAATTGAGGTGATGATTGGCCGGAATTAATCCTATAGCTGGATTGTAAATTTTTGAGAGTTGGAACCTAAGGCCTCCTCCTCTGTTTGAGGTTGGTTTTTTTCTCTTGACGTAGATGGCTTCCTTCACGCCCCTTTCAAACCATCTGTCTTCTTTGTCCAAAATGTGAACATTTTGGTCCTCAAAAGAGTGTCCTCTGTCCTTAACGTGTAGACACTTATTAGATCAAGAAAACTGCATCCAAAAAAGGTCTTAAGACACCCCTAAATGGCAAGAGACTCTTAAAAACCCGGTTGGTTTATTTTATATGCAACATCAGACATGTATTTGTTTAGTTATTCACCACTTACATGGATCGCACTCGGTGTTATTATAAATAAACGCAAATGTGCAGTAAAAACGTGAAGTCAGGGACTCTAAGCTCTGAGCTATGATGCTGAAAAGACAGGATGAGATCCTCACACTGCTGAGAGTTAAGCCAGGCCACCACACCAAAACGATGGTTAAATTTGCACACCACATCTAATTTATGCACTATGAAATAAAAATGTTTTACATTTACTTAGAGACCAACAGCGAGGCAGGTGAGGGTGTGGACTGAGGGAGCAATGGAGGCGCTCCAGGACTGTTTTGAGTGCTCTGTCTGGAACATGTTCAAAGCTGCAGCAACTTATGAGGACAAGATCAATATTGATGAGTACGCCATGACTGTGTCCGCCTACATCAACAAATGCATTGAGGACGTCAGCACCACCAAGACCATCATCACCCGAGCCAACCAACGACCCTGGATTACTGCGGAGGTCCGTCAAGCGCTAAAAGCACGGAACTCAGCCTTCAAGTCTGGTGACAAGGAGGCACTGAGGACAGCGAGAGCCAACCTGAACCGTGCCATCAGGTTAGCTAAGCGGAACCACAGTCAGAAAATCCAGGAGCTTTTCCATGACGCCAGCAACACCAGGAGCATGTGGAAAGGCATCCGGGCGATCACTGAATACAACACCCCCTCCCCCCCGGTGGGTGAAGTTGATGCTGACTTCCTCAATGGACTAAATAACTTCTTTGGGAGGTTTGAGGCACTAAACAGCACTCCAGCAGTGAAAGCTGTTCCCCATCAGGAAGAGGAGGTCCTCTGCCTTGACACCGCCGACGTGTGGAAGACTCTGAGGAGAGTCAACCCGCGGAAGGCCCCAGGTCCTGACAACATACCTGGGAAGGTGCTCAAGGAGTGTGCAGGTCAGCTGGCTGGTGTCCTCACAGACATTTTTAACACCTCGCTGGACCAAGCCATAGTGCCAGCATGCTTCAAGTCTGCCTCCATCATTCCGGTGCCAAAGAAACCTCAAGTCACCTGTTTCAACGACTACCGGCCTGTTGCACTGACTCCCATCATGATGAAGTGCTTTGAAAGGCTGGTAAAGGAACACATCGTCTCCAGTCTCCCCCCAACACTCGACCCGTTCCAGTTTGCCTACCGACGGAACCGCTCCACTGAGGACGCCATCTCCTCTGCTCTTCACCTGAGCCTGGCACACCTGGAGGAGAAGAACACGCACGTGCGGATGCTGTTCCTGGACTTCAGTTCAGCGTTTAACACCATCATCCCACAACATCTGGTGGGAAAACTGGAGCATCTGGGCTTCAACACACCCCTACGAAACTGGCTGCTAGACTTCCACACCAACAGACCTCAGTCAGTCCGGGTCGGACAGAACACCTCTGATGTCATCACCCTCAGCACGGGCTCCCCTCAGGGCTGCGTCCTGAGCCCCCTGCTGTTCACCCTGATGACACACGACTGCGTCCCCAGGTTCACCACCAATCACATCGTGAAGTTTGCAGACGACACAACGGTGGTGGGCCTGATCAGAGACGACAACGACCAGGACTACAGAGAGGAGGTGGAGCAGCTGGTGGGCTGGTGCAGAGACAACAGCCTGATCCTGAACGTGGAGAAGACGAAGGAGATCATCGTCGACTTCAGGAAAAACCGGCCTCACCATGCTCCACTGCTCATCAACAACTCAGCGGTGGAGGTGGTCAGCAGCACCAAGTTCCTGGGGGTGCACATCACGGACAACCTCACCTGGACTGTGAACACCACGTCACTAGTGAAGAGGGCACAAAAGCGACTGTACTTTCTGCGGAGGATGAGGAGAGCCCACCTGCCCCCGCCCATCCTCACGACCTTCTATAGAAGCACCATAGAGAGTATTCTGACCAGCTGTCTCTCTGTGTGGTGTGGAGGCTGCAGTGCCTCCGACTGGAAGAACGTGAGGAGAGTGGTGAGGACAGCAGAAGGGATCATCGGGGCTCCTCTTCCCTCCATAAAAGACATTTCATCGCAGCGCTGTGTGTCTCGAGCCCGTAACATCATCAGGGACCCCTCACACCCCCACCACAGACTATTCTCCCTGCTGCCCTCTGGAAAGAGGTTTCGCAGCATCCGCTGCAGGTCCACTAGGTTCTGCAAAAGCTTTTTCCCTGCTGCCATCAGACTGTTGAACTGCTGAACTGCTGAAGTATAAAAACGTACTGTGTACCACACTCGACTCGCTGATTTGCACACTTGCACATTGTATTGTATCCTGCAAAATTGCTGCTGCACCTTACCGGGAAAGGTATTGCAAAACTGTGTACAATGCAACTGTCTACTTTTAAATCACTGCTGCACCTTACTGCATATTTGTTTACATTTGTTTTACACTGTTTACATTTCAACTGCCTACTGTTCACTGCTGCACTTTATCCGGAAGTCAATTGAAACTTATCCTGTAAGTGACTGCGATTTATCACTGCACTTTATCCTGTACTGTAATTCACCGCAAGGTATCCTGTAGAGTTACTGCAATCTTTCTGAGCTGTGTGAAAACGAAATTTCGTTCTGTATGCACTCTGTGTATACAAAATGACAATAAAGAAAGTCTAAGTCTAAGTCTAAGAAATTCCTCCTGTGAGAGAGCTTTGACAGTCTGTGGTGTAGACGGCTCTGGATACAGCAGGAGAAAGATTTCTTGGGGCAAACAGCGCTTTATCGTGGGCCTGTTTTACCGCGTTTGATGATCTCGGCTGACACAGGGATCAATTCATCCTGCAAAGCTGGATGTTCGACCTGGGGTTCGACTCAGGGTTGACTAGCTCCGCCTTGAGTGGTTTGCCAGCTCCCTCTGAAAGGCCTCCGTTACTAGGAGCACCGGGTCTGGTCAGCAGCTGTATGGGTACGTAAAGCATAGAGCTCCTGGGTATTTCCTGCTGCAAAACAGGCTGCAAGTCCGAACTTCGCTCCAACACCCAGGGAACCCAGACAAGGTGAAGAGCCGTGAGTCCAGAAATCCCTTTTGCACTACATAGTTTACAGTGTACTACTAATACTACTAAGGCCATTATTGATAAAGGTGTTCTGTACCACATATTACCTGCTTTAATATCCACTTGTAAACACATGAATGCATTAATTGGTCATCATGTGTCTCTGGTATGGATATTTGTTTTTACACCAGCAACAACCTCTAGATGTCGCCGGTAACTGCAGAACTGTAGATTGTCTGACACACATCTCCACAGGTCATTTTTGTTGAAGTTGCATACACACACCCTTTGCATAGTTTGACATAGTTTGAGTCCCCCAAACATTTTATGTCCACACAGGCCTATTGGATTGTCTGTTTTTGCTCGTGTTGAGGGTATATTTCTGGTCAACTCACAGTGAGATGGCACTGAACGATCCAGAGCTCCTGGAGCATCGGACAGCAATCCAGTCCTTCCATTTCTTTAATGTTCTGGTCCACGATGGTCAGCTGGCAGAGATTTGGGAAGCAGGAGAGCCCAACCATCCGGGGGAGACCAGAGAAGAAGATCTCCAGTGACCTGATAGTGCTCCCTTCCGTTGCTATTTTTTCATAGGACAACCCATTCACCGAGCACTGCCCAGATAAAATAAAAAAATCACTTTGGCACAATTTTTAATTTATTACGAGTCAAATAATTCAAACAGGCTGTAATATATTCATACACTCAGCTAGTATCTGGTTCAATGTTGCGTAGGCTTCAGCCACACGCTTTTTAAAGCTTCAATAAGCTTCTGGCATCATTATGGCGAGATATTTTACCAGCGTGCTTGGTGGAATCGGCAGAGTTTTACCTGAATTGAAATGCAGTTTTGGAGAGGCCTTTCCAGAGGCCTATAGGTTCCCACACCCGTGTAGATGTGTGTTGTGAGCTGGATCGTTGTCGTGCTGGAACACGAGCATGTCGGATTTTCAAACATCCAATGATTGGTTTGAGATGACGAAGATAGTCTTCATCTTTACTTATTCCATGTACTTTGTGCTATACACCCATATAACAGGGAGTGAAACAGCCACACAGCATGATGCTGCCAGCACAATGCTTGACAGTGGGTACAATGATCTCAGGTTTGAAAGCCTAACCTTGACTCCTCTAAACATACTTCTTGCCTTTGTGCCCAAAACAGGTTTTCTACAGAAAGCGTTCATTTTGTTAAAACTTAGTAGGGTAAGTAGGGTAAGTATGACCCTTTTTTTCCACCTCACAGCAAATCAGCTAGACGGTTGAAACATGCACACAACTGCGTGTTTCAACAGGACAAAGATGGCAAGCTCTGACTTCAACCCATGTCCAAAATGTAAGGAGTATCGGTTAAATAGTGTACGAGTCAAAAAAAACAACCAGTTTAAATAGACTAACAATTGAAAAAAATGGTTAAATATCCAATCAGAACGATGCCAGAAGCTTGTCCATTGCTATAATATGTTGTCAGGGTGCAGCCTGCTATAGCCAAGCAGTAGAGTGGGTATATATATATATATATATATATATATATATATATATATAAAATTATGGGCCTACATGGGATTAGATTACAAATCCACAATTCAAACATATGCACCACTTCTTGTTTAATATTTCACCCTGGAAAATACACGTTTAAAGTCCCAGATGCAGCCAGCCATTAAGAGCAGAACATTGAGTTTTTGTTCTTATTTTGCAGAAACACCACCATATTGTAGAGACTTCCAACTCACCAGTTTTTTAACCACCTCCTCCTCCTCGGAGCGGTTCTTCGGTTTATCATTGAGCAACATAACTCTACGGAAACGCAGAACCCTAAAAACATCTCCAGGGTGGCCCATGAGCTCGTAACCAGGCACAGCGCGTCTGGTTGCCAAAGGAGACGGGTGAAACTCTCCCTAGCTACCAGAAGAGGGCGCCGCTCCGCAGGATATTTGTATTTTGGTTAAAATGGGACGATAATGTAGAGCAAGCCGTTAGAGTATTTTATCAATTTAAACTTTTAGACGTATCATAATTTAAAATATGAACATTTCAATTAATCTCGGTCAAAATATAATCCATAAAAGTGAAATCTATGATTCAAGGTCCCTGCAACTGATTTTACCTAGAAAAGTTATGATTACAAAATAATAAAGTTTTTATGTGATATGTAGGCTGATCAACCAACCAATCAGATTTAACTTAAAAACCGTAAAATGCAAAACATGTAAATCAAATGATAAAACAGCAACAATCTCCACAATGAAGATTTTTTTTTTAATTCACACTCAAAATATAATTTGACATTGCAATGCAGTGTGGGAAGTCAAAAACTGTACTCAAGAGCAGGGGCGTTGTGGCCCCCCAAAAGAAATATTTAGATATTTATATAAGGTTTTGGGATGATTTAGATTTTTTGTCATAGGGCCTATAATTCCTGGCAGCACCCCTGCTCAAAAGTAGCACTGCTTCAACATATTACTCAAGTAAAGAGTAGTTTTCCAGGAAATTACTCAAGTAAAAAAGTATTCAGCAAGAAGGCTACTCAAGTACCGAGTAACTAATCATAACAGCCAATTTAATATTTTAAAATTATGTAATCCGACAGACAAAAGGTTATGTGCAAATTCTGGTATTTTCAAGACAAAAATGCAAGAATATCTAAAGAATAACAATTGCAAAACAAATTCAGGTAGAAGAAACTTTTCTAAATATTTTTTTCAACATTAAACCTGAAAGCAATACTTACAGCAGTTTAAGTATACAGTTTGTTAGAACAGTGCAAAGTACTTCCAATGACAATATCTACAGTTTACTATGCGTTCACTTGACCTCCAAATGGCTCAATGAGATCAGCTGATTAAACAATAACATTAAAATACTCACTAACTGCGATAGACTGGCGACCTGTCCAGGGTGTACCCCGCCTCTCGCCCATTGACAGCTGGAGATAGGCACCAGCACCCCTCGCAATCCCAAAAGGGATGGATGGATATTCACTTTAACATAAACTTTAGGTTATGGTCTCTCTGGTGCGTTTTTGGTTAAAACAAGTATGTTCTTTAGTCACGAAGTTATTCGCAGTTGGTAGAGTAGCTATACATTTTACTCAAGAGTAGAGATACTTGAGTCATAATATGACTCCAGTAAAAAGTAGAGTGCAGTAAAACTACTCCTAAAAGTAAATTCTGTTCAAAAAGTTACTTAAGTAAATGTAACTGAGTAAATCTATTTACTACCCACCTCTGCTGCAATGTACTTTTTGTGTTCTTTTCTCATGTTAAACAATGTAAAGCACTTTGTTTAGCCCTGTTGTTGCTGAAAGTGCTACACAAACTTATATGATAAACGAACTTGCCATACTAATACCTAAGAAATGCCAAGCACGGTGCTCTCGCTTCTCTCTCAAACATCGTCATTCGTTTATTCCATTACTTATTTATCAGTCAGGTTCCAGCTGTTTTTTTTTTTTGGGGGGGGGGGGGGGGGGGGGGTTATGAGTGCTGGTGGTATGCAGCCTATTTAACGAGCATCAGCAGTTCATTGTGGTGCCGTGAGCCAGGCCTCCTTTCATGTGTTTGTCCCACATGTCGAGTCTCCCGCATGACGTCAGCGTCGGATCGCTGAACTAAAACAATCGGCCCCATCTCTCCAGCTCCTCTTCCCAAACCGACCGCTCAGCCTGCACAGGGCTCGGCTACAAACACCCAGGCCAAGCGGACACAGACCCAGCGGACACAGACCCGGGTCCCCCATTCCCCCACCCCCCGGAACCCGCCCCCCTTCCTCCTCCTCCTCCTCCTGCGAGCTCTCGGTTCTCGGCTCCACATCACACAGCCCCACAGAGGCAGAACGGCACCGTCTGTCCGACCGCAGCAACCAGCATGTCTGCTCAGCCCGGCGAGGAGCTCGGCTCGGAGGGGAGGTGGTCCGGGGACGACCGCGACAGGAACGGCCCGCTGGGGAGCGCGGCGGCCCGGTTCGGCCAGGAATTCAAGCCGGGAGGAGGCGACGCGACGGCGGACCGTCAACAGTTTCATCCTTTCCAGGACGACAGGCCTCCCGTCGCCATGGAAACTGCATCCACAGGTAAAAACTTGTCCTCGCAGCGAAAGACACAGATGTCCAGGCCTGTGAAGCAGCGACGCTAGGTCCCAAACACCTTTTTTTAAAAAAAGGTCCATCAGCGGTAAAAACAGGACAATTTAGACATTATTTTAGCCTCCGGGTCGTTTAAAACGTCTTTGTCTAAGTCGTTTGGCTCCAAAACAACCAAAACAGATTATGGTTTTATGCACAATAACGATGTACAGCAGGTTATGAGGGCGAGAGCGTATTTACTGGATGAAGGAGGGTTTTTATGATTAGTCAGAATGAGAATGAGCCCATATGATGGTTTCTCTGCAGATCTGTTTTTTTGTTTTGTTGGGGGAAGAATATGCAGAAGTCAGTTTGTAGTCCCTCATCCTCTGCTCAGGTTGCTATTTTTAATCCTCCGGTAGCATGGCTCTCTATTCGCTTGCTGAGCAAAACTAGAGCCCAGCACTTTTATTCATGAATCCACTGAAAAATTCATGATTATGCTTAAAAAAAAAAAAACTTTGCCCAAGTTGCCCATTCAGGCCCTTCCCTCTCTTTCTGCTGCTGGCCTACAGCCCATCTTTGCTTGTAAAATAACATAACTTGGGACTCTTGTGTTTTAGGGGCACTAATTTGTGATTATTGTACTTTTAAAACCAACAAGTTGAACGTACCATTCGTGCCATGCTTGGACCTGAGGCTTGTTTTTAAGTATCCACTCAGCTTCATTCTCCTGGAAGGTAAACAGAGTCGGTCTGCTCTGCCAGACAGGCGTAGGTAGACGCACGCAGACAAACAGGGTTTATTTTTGGGTCCTAAAACGAGAGGAGTCGTGTTTTCACCGAATGATCCGAGGTGAACAACCTGGCCTGCGTTTTTTTAGGTCTCTGTGAGGACGTTGCATCAGATCTCGCAGAGCAGAGTGGACACGTCTCTCCTAGCCAGATGTCTCCTCTGATACTTAAGACACCAGATACACAGTTAAAGCTTTGTTTGAAAGGATTTTGTTTTGCTGGATAAAAAAAAAACCTGATGATGGAAAACACTTTCAGCCTTATCTGTCTGATGGAGCATTGCTGGATAATCGATCCACGTCTGTCCTAAATCATCTTCACAGCAGTGATCTACCCGTAAGACCCGGATAGTGCTGACTTCATGTGCACTAAATTACCCCAGGGCTGGACAGAACAGGGCAGCTCAGCCGTCTTTACATCCAGCTTCAATGTCAGGTGCAGCAAAAGTAGACACTAAACACAGACTCAAAGTATTAAAGATTTTATTGTTTAAATATATACAGTCTCAGTCAAACAATTCTATTCATAAATCCATCAATAATCAGGGAGAATCTACTATAAAATAGCTACATTTATTTTGAGAATCTCAGCATCGACGTTTGAATTGGAAACTGAATGTTTATAATGAAAGTAGTCACATTTATATAATATTCAACCTGTTAAGTAGTCACATTTATAAGTAGCTGAATAAAGGTTTTAAATCTGAGGGAAAGGTTGGAAGAGAGGAAAAGAAAATGGAGGAATGAACTCGGAGTGAGCCGCCACAGTAAAACCAATAAGTGGGCTCCTTACTTTGGTCCGACATCAGACTCCGAACCGATTTTGGACCTCAGCAGGTCCAGTTCCCATCATCCTGTTGCTGATGCTGCTGATGGCACACAGCTGGTATTCAGTCTGAAGGTCACCCTCACACCGCTCGCCGACTCCTCCCCTTCAAACTTGTCAAGACTTTGATGAAAAGTCGCCCAAAAGGAGCGTCAAAGGCCAACCCAAACATTTTAATTGATGCCAAGCATGCAGCTGATGATGGCTACATGAGCAGACGAGGGTCAGGAGAGGTCCACAGTTTGCTAGAACTTTAAAGATTAGACAACGAACAAGAACAAAACATGACAGTAGATAAAAACAGGACAACCCAAAGTCGCAGGAAGAACGGGCCTAGATGTTTGACAGCTCACCGTCTCTCCGTCTCTCCGTCTTCTGACTCAGCACTGAGATTGGCTCAGAAACGGCCCAGTTTCTGCCACTTCTCATTAGCTAGCTGTTTAAAAAAAAAAAAGATGAAAATTTGTTCTTAACTCTGACATTTCAGGCACCACTCCTAAACAACTCAGAGAAATCTCTGGCTGGAGGCAGAGTCCTCCTTCAAGGTTACCAACAAGCCATGAAATATATTTCTAAGCCCCGCATTACATCCCCTACACAAAGTTTTACCACTCCATTACGTTAAGGACCTACTCATGAATTATTCATGGATCATTTCAAAAGCTTACCAAGCTCCAGTCCGGCATTGTAAAATAATTCACTTTCAGGATGATTATTTGACACATATTGGCATCTATGTAAAACGTTTGAGAGCATCTTCAGGGTCACGAACGTGGCATCTCCACGAAGAAGCATCATCTGCGAGGGTATTTCAGCTCATCCTAATGTAATAAAGGGTTTCTGAGTCCTTGTCTGAGTGAAAGCTGGGGATATTTGTACATAAGTGTATGCACATGCATGCAAAATGTCATATACGAGCGTCTGTAACGCCACGTGTTTGTTCAGCAAATGCGTGAGAAACGGCAGCAGTCATGAGAAACCTCATGTAATCCAGCCCCTGATCGCTGGATTAGGCCCGAGTCTTTGTTTCAGGCAGCGCGTCGCGGTCACCATCCCCGACGAGGACGAAGCTGCACCCTGCATGTCTGAGTCCTGTCATATCTTTTAGATGGAGGAAGTGCTTAATGGACTCTGCATAAAACAGCACTGTGCTTTTGTGAAGAGCTGCTCTGCTCCCCCGAGGGAAGCTGAGGGGGCAACGCAGGATCTTTTCAGACACAGATGTAAAATAACACAAGGCGGCGAGGTGGAAGGGGAGGGCGGCTTAATGGCAGGAGACGCGAGGCTGGGATGAGAAGGCTGACATTTCAGATAGAAATATCCTTCATTGTTCCTCAAAGGGGAAGTTCAGGTGTAGCAGCAGCAAAGTGAAAGGCAAGTGGAAGCATGCAGATGCACACAACGGGTAAAAAGTCTAAGAAAAATAGAAGAGACTCTATAGCAAGGACAACAAAAAATGAACGCTTTAGTTATTAAAACTAAACAAATGTCAAGGAGGACAGTTTAAACACACCTTTTGTTGTTTTTCAAAGAAAGTCATTCAGGATGAGGCCATAAGGCATCCAGGTGTGTGCTGTGACTCTTTCACTTTAAAAGGGGCCTAGTCACGTACCCTCACCCCGTTTACACTACCCCTTTTTAACCGAGCCGAGACCAGTCCGAGCTCGGTAACCGAGATAACTATCGAGTATAAATGGAACGCAAACTGAACTGAACCGAGCCAGACACAACCGGACCGCGCTAAATGCAGACCAGTTCCAGGTGTGGGTTCGGCTCGGTTTTTTTCTGGCCCGGTTCTCAGATAACAAAGAGCAGCGCATGAGCAGACCGCGTCATCTCCTTACAGCCAGCTGACATTTCAGACATTCATAAAAATACTAGCTTCCCTACCGTGACACACAGTTTCCAGTGATGATTCTGCTTAGCAGTGTGATGAACCTCAGCGTCTGTCGTTTCCTGCGTCTGTAAATCCTTATTAGACGTTCGTTTGTCTTATCCACGTCCCAAAAGCCGACTATCAAGTAAATTCACCAAAAGTTGCCGTCTTCGCCTGACTCTCCGCAAAAAACAAAATATAACCAAACAACTTCCTAAATGTTACGGGCGCCGCCATTTTGATTTGCTTGGTCCCACCTTCAATCCCAGAGAGCAGTAGTACCGTAGATCGTCACTAGGAGGCGAGGAAACCAAGGAACCGAGATAGGGTGCTGTGTAAACGGTCGTCAGAACCAAGCTCGGCTTGGTTAACTGATCCAAGCTCGGACCGAGCTCGGCCTGGTTCGGTTTAACAAGGGTAGTGTAAATGGGGCTTATGACTTTACAAATGTGTATGCCAGTAGCTCTCTGTCGTTGCATACAAAGGTTTTCCGTTCAAATTATCACGCCCTATTGGCCTATGTTTTACTCTTTTTACTCCATTTGTTAGTAAACAAAAGGTTTTGTGAATATTTCCCAAAACTAGACCACGTGACCGGAGGTACGACATTCTGTATGCACGCAACGAGTTAACAAGGAATAAGTAATGAAGTCGAGCGAGTCGGCAACGTCCAGCGTAGGTACGAAAAGAGGAAAAGTCCAAGATAAAGGGTGAAAAAGCGCAAAAAAACAACATTTAAAATCCTGCAAAGCCTTATTTAAAAAAAAAAAAATAAGGCATTGCAAGACGGTCTTACAGTAGCCGCGTCAATAGTCGCCATCTTGCTTTCTGACAGCGCCGCGGTACTGCCAGCAGATGGCGCAACAATGTTTATGTCTGCTGATCGCGCCCGGTGCAAAGCTTTTTACAGGCTCAAAAAAGGACTACGTAAACATATGAGGGCGAACGCTTGGCGTAGAACGTCTTATCTGAAGGTTAATCTGTGATTTTATGCGTTTTTTTTATTAGTCACAGTGCGCGACTAGGCTCCTTTAAAAGCTGCGGAGTGCAGCAAAGCATCCAGATATGAGCGAGTCATCATTTATGTATTTTGATCCCGCGCATTTATCCCAAGTGACCCCATTAAAATCCATCATCTGAAACTCGATGCCGTGATTACGTCCATCTCCTCAGAGCTCTGTGGTGTCACGGTAATCCCTCAGCAGACTAGAGCCTAACTCCTCCTGGGATTACGGCGCAGCTACTATCAACAGAACAAACATCGCACCATTAGCATGTTTCTGCGCTGCTGTAAAGTCCTGCACCCTGTATTCCTCCGTTCACCCGCCCTACCTTTACTCTGCTGAACTGCAAGTTAAAAGGCGCATTTAATTTGCAGTTTTGACCCAGAAAGCATCTTCAGACGGCCCTGATCCTCCCCTAAGGAAGAAAAACACAATCAATAAAGAATAAAGCTGGTAAGATGCAGCTTTAGATCGGCTTTGTAATAATTATCCCCCCACCACCACCACCTGATTCATCTTCAACAAAGGCTGCTGAAGAATAACGTTTTTCCAGCAGGTATTTCAGTAATTTTTTTTTTTTTTGACAAATGGAGAATATGCCATTGTTTTTTTTTTTATAATTACTTGTCCCTGTTTTGTGGAATCAATGCAGCGGAGCACCAGAATATCTCGGCTGTGCTATCGACCTCTCCTTAGAGTTTTTTCCCACCGTAAAAAGTCCACCTTTTGTGTTCCTCAGAAGCTCACCAGCTATTAAGTGAAGTAATCAGTGACTAGTAATAAAAGCATCAAACATCAATTATCCAACCTATAGTTGAGCCCGTTTCTAAAACCTGAAATGGCTTTGTTATTATTAATGACTGTTCCTCATCTGTACTTAAATGTGTTTATATTGGGGCATGAGTTATGTTTCTTTTAATCTTATAGTCTACTGGAAAATTTTATTCTCGTGTCAAAATAGCTTTTTTAATCAGATTACTTGCTTTGTTCATATTAGGTTTAAGCTATTTGCACAATAATAAATATTAGTAGCTCTGCTTCTTGTTATACCTCCCATCTCGAACGTGGAAAATATCAGCCTTCTCCACAACACACATTCAAGCCTTCTGGAAAAACACAGAAGATATGAAGCAAAAATCATGTGATTTATCGTCAAAAGGACAGATGGCTGTGAAAGAGGAGCCCAGCCAGTGTCTGGGTGGATTGTTTTCCACAAGGTCAAAGCGTGAAAGAAGACTCCTGAAAGATAACACCTCAGCTGATCGGGCCCTGGACGGCGTTAACGTGTTCGCTTCAGAGCCGCGGCGTCACATATGCTTCTGAGAAAAGCTGAAACGTGGCTGAACGCTTTACTGGGCTCCGAAGTGAGACAGCATGACAAGCAGTTAGAGGAAAGCAGCTCAGTGAAATCTCCCTTTGAATCTGCTCCAATCTACCAGACAGTGTTTTTCTTCAGGTTCTGCATGGTAAGTCTTTTGTTTTGGAGCTCCAGCCCTTCATATGTCATCTGAGCTCCCTTTGTTTTGTTTTGTTTTTGTCAGTTGGCTGATAATTGGGAGCCTATGCTTTGGCCCGGCACAGACTGTCACTCTGCATTACTCTCAGGGGTGCACTGCTTGCAGAGGACAACAAAAGGACTTCCCCTCCGCAGCACATCCACCAGGACATGTTTATCTAGCTGGCTCGTCCTTTCGGCGGCCACAGCATTGCAACACCATTCCTCTGTTGTCAATCCCAACTCCGTCCGCCTGCACTGAAGCGTTCGTTTCAGCCTTTTGGGTTTTTTTTCGCAGCCTGGACGCCGCGTCACATCAGCAGAACCTAAATGCCCCCAATCTGCAACAAGTTTGTCCGACTGCAGCTCCCGTTGACAACACATCCGCAGGCCGTAAGCCGCTGGAGCTGCCTGATGCAGCCGCTGGGATGTTTATCATGCCTTAGCGCAGAAAGGTTTGATGAGAAGCAGGCGGAGGGGTGTTGCCTGTGGTCAATCGGATTACCAGCAGCTCCCAGAGGTCAACCCTTCTTTGCAGCGTGTAGTGGCTCTGAGTGCTTCCTGCTGCACGGCACTTAAATATACAGACAATCAATGATCACGGTGGTGCTGCCAGGGTGATAAGACTGATAAGACTAAGACGATTAGGCACTGGTGAACTTCGGCAGGACATGTTACAGAAGCTGCAGATGGAGATACTTTAGAGATATTCCCTTTCAAAGTGTTTGAGGCCTGCGTTGCTTCTCTTCTGCCCCTCCTGTTGAATCCCAGCATGGGTGTGCAGTGTTTATGCCTCGCCTCTGTGGTCTGATGTATTGTTAATGACGGAGGAAGCAGCAGAAGGGAAGCGAAGGGTGGTGGGGCTTTTTAGAGGAAGCAAAAGGAGGGACGGTACGTCCTGACCCGTTTGGTCTCCCGTCTATCAGTCTGCATCCTCCACAGCTGACCCTCAAGGCCTCAGTTTTAACCCTCAGCTTCCCCCACGTCCAGCCCAGCAGGAGAACTCAGCCTATTTATAGCAGCAACCGCTGGCCTTGAGGAGCACGGAGCAGGAGGAGGAGCTCACTTTGTGGATGTAGAAACGCTGACTTGTAAACAACCCACTGGAGCTCCGTTGCTTGGAGTGCATTTTAGAGTGTGCACTAATATCAATATTCCAGTTAGAGACACCAACTCTGCTGCTGGAAATGAAGAAATAAATATTTATTTAAGGTTTCAGAGCAAACAAGTTCAGATTCCTCCTGCCAGCGGTTTGTCTCAAACATGAAGTTTTTTAATGCTTCAGCGTTGAGACTCAGCACTCAGTACAGTTTCATTAAAGAGGTCAAATGTAAGAAAAAAATAAAAAGGAAATATTTTCCAAGTGTTTAGAACTTTTATATTTGGTTAAATTAGACGATTAGATGTTTAACTAATAATCTGATAAATTCTTTCTGATTTTTGAATGAGATCCAATTAAAGTTAAAACAAACATTAAGAGGTGGGAAAAGTTCTTTGCAATTAGAGAACACCAGCTCGGCATCCATGTAAATAAGATGTCCACAGTCGCCACGTGCTTGCTCAGGAGGGATTAACTGAGGCAAGTGAGACCTGCTGTGCTTTAGATCGGCAAACCTCAGTTTAATGTCCGACATTTTTTCCACGGGCCAGCCTTTAAAGTGTGGCAGTGGAGTGATAAAAGACGATGTGTGTTGCTCATGTCCAATCTATTCTGTAAATTTACTTTTTCCTCATTTTTAAACGACATTATACTGCAGCCTCTCCTGGAAGCTTCTCGACAAATGTCTTTAGTGGCAGGCAATAGGGAACAGCTCCTTAGTATTAGCATCTGTTAGCTTCTGTGTAGCATCATACTTGGTAGCTAATTATGTTGGCAGCTAACCATGTTGGCAGCTAATCATGTTGGTAGCTAATCATGTTGGTAGCTAATCATGTTGCTATTGTTTGTGTGACCCAGATATACGTCAAGATGTTACAGACTAAATCCGGTCATTCTAAAACATATATATAACATTGTTCAGACTTGGATAAGCAATAACACGAAATAATGCAAGATGTGGCTTCTTTCTGCGTGGGCCGACACGAAATGAGCCACAGACCAGAACTGGTCTGGGGTTAGGGTACCACTGCTTTAGATGTTTGGGGTTCGTTTGAGATGTTAACAGACCTCGAAAATACCGACTTCCAATCGGTAAAAATCAACTGTAACGACTGCTAGAGTCAGACTTTACCCTCAGAAAGATGGTGGGTGGGTTAATCAACAAAGTGGAAAAAAGTAAAAGTGTAAGGAGTTCACAATTTTCAGCGTAATCCCCGTGTTCTGTGCAGCTGCGTTTTTTTTACAGGGGCTGTTCCAGACAGCGCCAGCTAGAAGGTGCTCCCCCCCACCACCACCACTGCTTCCTGCATGTTTAAAAAGGTCCCAAATAAAATAAATAGGATGGCAGCTGATTTGATAAATTGTAACACATAACCGCTCTGAAAAACTGCTTAGCTAACGGCTGACGTTCCCTTAGAAATCGAGTACGCATGCGCGTCGACTTCCTAAACAGTGGTTGCTTGGAGTGGTGCGTTCAAAGCAATGGACGTTACACAACTAGTCCACAGATGTCGCAAAACACTGCATGCGATTGTGAGTGATATATGTTATCTATATACTCTTTATTTTTTAGGTACGTTTTCTACCTAGTAGGCAAGTTTAATGCATTACACCACAGAAAATAGTGAACGAGCCCCAAGAAGGCTATCCTCTGCCTGTGGACTTTCGCAGATGTGGAAGATAATCGTTTTGTAATCACATGTAATTTATTTACAACACAAAACAACTGCTGTTGGCTAAAGTGCTGCAAACAAAAATGGCACATTACAACAATAACTCAGTTAAAAACGTACAAAAACTTAAACACATGTCAAGACTAAACAGAACCACAAGTTAACTTTAAAAACCAGCAAGTACAAAAGGATTGAAGCTACCAAGTTTACATCTGATCTGACCCTCGTTACAAAGGTCGCACCAGTTTACAAATATTGTTATTAGTTTATGATTATTTAATACCCCGAAGTAGTTTTAGCTGAATTAATCTTTTTAATTCTGCATTTTGTGCTTTAATTATTATTATTATTTTTTTAGAAAAAGATCTGTGCCAAAAATTAAGTCTAATTCTAAAAATTCGGTCTTGGCAGAACCGGTCTTGACTACATCACTACTCTTCAGGCCACCCTGGTCATTTAGGGCAGTGGTTCCCAACCTTTATTTCTTGAAGCCCCCCCCCTGCTGAAGTCCAAGACAAGCCAAGCCCCCCCAAGCATTACACAGGCCCGCACAAACGTATCAAAAGATTAAAGTGATTTGTAATGAACATTTATTTATTTGAAAAATAAAGAATAAATGGCAGCTATGTCATTTTGTTCATTTTTATGTCAACGGGTTTACAGTGCACAGAAATTAACTACAAACTCCAAAAAAGAGAGCTAACATATAAACTTCAAACCTAAGCTTAACTTTCATCAGCATGTCCACATTTTCTATATATTTTCCAGTTCTAATTTACAAACATGCATAAAGTAAAAACTAAAAAAAAACAGTCCCATGTGATTATACACACACAACTACTGGCTTAAAAAATAAAATTATACAACAGTTTCAGAAACCAGTACTAAACTTACAACTTTTTTATTACTTCTTATTTGTTCAGTTACTAATGGGTACCTTGAGCTTGCATATTTTTGACCAGGGATGCGATGTCAGGTTTGATTGTTGTGATAGCCAGTCTAAAGTCCTGGTGAACATCGAGTCTGTTTCTGACTTTAGTTTTTATTGTTAATAGCGCACTGAAAGCTGCTTCAGACAGGTATGTAGTGCTAAATGGGAGAATAACCCTGGTTGTTGCGTGTTTGGCCAGTGTGGGAGCGACAGCGTGTCCTTTGGTAATCCAGAACTTTTTAAATCCGTTTTCCTGGAAATATCTTTTGGACACAGAATCAGCTTGAAGGTCACAAAGCTCATCTTCACAGCTGATGTATTCTACGTCCTTCGGGGTGGAAACGTAGGGGTCCAACACCCATGATTCTCTGGATAAATACTGGTCCATGTCGGCAAAGCGGCTCTGAATCTCATCGCGGAGAAGGTTCATGTGCCGCGTAAACTCCGTGCGCAAAGACGCACGCACGGCGCCACCAGACTGTTTCAGCAGCAGCGGGAAATGCTGCAAGTCCCCCTTTGACATTTTAGAGACTCTGTATTCCAGTTTGCGCACAAAAGCGTCCAGGGCGTTTTTGCAAAGTATGATGTTCGATTCTGGCCCCTGCATCCGCTTGTTTGTTTCATTGAACAAAGTGAATGTGTCTGCCAGATAAGCCGCTTTGATCCAAAACGCGTCAGTCAGTTGTTCAAAGAGCGGCCGATTGTGATCTTGGATGAATTCTTTTATTTTTTCTTGTAGCTCAATAAAACGCACAAGCACGAGTCCACGCGACAACCACCTCACCTCGGTGTGTAGCAGCAGTGTTTGATGCGCTTCGTCCTCGCACAGCTGGGCAAAAAGTCTTTTATTAGAAGGGCGAGCTTTGATGAAGTTTACAACTTTAACTACAGTTGATAGTGTGTCGCTGAGGTCTTCTGATAGCTTTTTACTAGCCAATGCCTGGCGATGTAGCATGCAGTGGAAAATCACGCATCCAGGAGCCTTTTCTTTCAGGCGGGCGTTAAATCCCTTGTTTTTTCCCATCATCGCAGCCGCCCCGTCCGTGCAACAGGCGACTAGGTTTTCATAGGGCAGATTGTTGGCTTTGAGATAGGAGTCAACAGCCAAAAATATATCCTCGCCTGTTGTTGTTGTCTCTAGATTTGTAGACATGGGAATATCTTGTTTCAAATCATCGTTATCAATGTATTGTACATAAACGATGAGCACGGCCTCGTCTGCCACTGTGGTCGTCTCATCCAGCTGAATCGCAAAAAGAGTACAACGAAGCGTCTCGTGGAGCTGGTTTTGGCAATCTCCAGCCATTTTGTCGATTCTGTCCTTGATGGTGTTATCCGAGAGTGGGACACTTAACTTTGTCCACCGCGTGTGGGCCACACATCCTCTCCACAATTTTTATGCAGGCTGGCTTGATGAGCTGCTCACCGATATTGTGCGGCTTTTTTGCCTTAGCAATTAATAGTGCGCATTCAAAAGACGCCTCAGTGGCTCTGTGTAAGTCGCCCCCTATTCTCTCAAAAACTTTTCTGATGTCACCTGATCTTCTTGATAGTGCAAGCTGCTTTTTCCTCTCAAAATATTCCCGAGCTTCACCAATAGTTTCATGGTGTCTGGTCTCCTGATGTCGTTTCAGTTTGCTCGGCTTCATGCTGTCATTAGCTAGCTTCTCACCACAAATTACACATTCTGGTCTGGATTTGTCCGGTCCCTCCATAAAACCAAAGTCCAAGTAACAATCGAGGTATTGCCTTTTCTTTTTGGACCCCGTTGATGAGTCATCTGCACCTCTACGTTTTTGAGCCATATTTAGACATTTGAAGCTAAGATGCTGAGAGCAGGTACACAACCGAGTGCCGCTAGCATAGCCAGTCAGAAGTTCAGAGGTCAAAGACGTGCTGGTCATAATAGCCAAAAATTATTCAACCTTGGACCAAAATATTTAATACAATTTATAAATATTGTAAAATCGATTTGGGTGTGCAGATTATTTAAATATGATCACAACCATAATTTTCTTTTCTTTTTTTTCTTTTTTTTTAACCATAATTTTCATCACCTCAAAGCAGAGAAACCTCTGCGCACCCTCCTGTGCTCTCTGGCGCCCCCCCTAGGGGGGCGCGGACCCCAGGTTGGGAATCACTGATTTAGGGTATGCATGGTGAGTAGAAACATGGGATCCTTTTGGAAATTACAGTTTTTGATCTGGGTCTTCTATCGGCACGTTAGGGAATCCAGCATCTGATGTGTGCATCAAAGCAGATGATCAGGGGTGTGCCGAGGCGCTACGCAGACTAAATAAAGCTTTTTAAAGAAACAGGCTGCCAGTCTACATCTTTTCAGAGGAAATCTTCACGTTTTTTCTAATCTCAGCAACATAATGCATGTCCATCCGCCAGCTTGCTCTGTAGGAGTAGGATCCTGTAGTGAAAGAGTTGATAAAATGTTCTGCCTGGAGGTCAAACCTGCCAGCTTCTGGAGGGGTTCTGTCTGCGTAAGATTAGGATAAATTAGAAATCAAGCAGCTGAATTAATTAATTGTGTAGGAATGCGAAAACACTGCTTAGCTCCGTGTCTAACTACAGTCAGTGTGGTGGAAAAACAGGTGACGCAAGACAGAACAACACTCTGACCCGCTCCTTTTGTTTCATGGTTTAATTTGCAACACTAGTTTAATAATGCTTAGCAGAGTTATCTTCGGCACCACTTCTATGTAATGCACGCTCATTTTCTGTGTAACCGCAGAATTACCAATCAGAGCTCAGACGTGGCTACAGTCCATCCTTTACTGGCTGGATGTGGGACAGACCTCAGCGTTGTTCAGATGTGGCTCTGTGGCTTTTTGGGGGTCCAAACAATCACCTTTTGTCCGTCACTGGGTACAGACCCCCCCCCCCCCCCCACTGTGTGAGCACCGATCTGCACAGCCAGACATCCAGAGAGACTGTGCCCCGGCCTGTCCGTCAGGCTGCAGCAGCAGCTGAAGCACATCTTTGTTCAGCCGAACTGGTTCCAATAATCCGACTCCGCCTGCTTTGACTCCGGGAGCCCGGACAGTTTTTCCTGACTCCCTGTGTTTGTTTCTGCAGATGATCCCATGTCTGGCCTGTTTCGGAAACCCATGAACGACGACGGTGACGTGTACACCTCCCTGCTGTCCAATCAGAGCTTTACAGCCGGCCGAGAAGCCTCCTACCTGTCTGACGACCTGAAGCCCTCCAAACACTCTGCTGGCTCGTCTGCCCTGGACGACTTAACCGGTGACACCTACAGCTTCACCTCCAAAACCGCTTCCAGCTTATCCAACGACGCCCCGAAATCCCTGCTGGGCTCGGACAAGTCAGAACCCTACAACTACATGGATATCAGCCACGGGGAGGAGCATCATGGCAGCAGAGGCTCGGCCGACCACGACTTACTGGGCGGCTACATGGATAAGAGTCCCGGAGGAGATGATGAAGATGAGGAGAATCTTGGTCCGGCACTGGGCTCACACTCCTTCCCCTACGTGGAGGATCCCTCTGACGAGGAGCTGACCGACTACCGCTCCTACCAGAACCTGGGCGGCACCCCGCAGACGGCCAGCCCAGTGAAGATCACCCTGACCGGGTCCCAGCCTGCTAACGCCGAACCGCAGCAGCTCCCGCCTCCCGTCGCCATGTCTGAGCGTGAAAACGTCCTGAGTGTGGGTCTGCAGGGGGTCCCCACTGTGACCCTGTCTGAGCCAGAGGACGACAGCCCCGCCTCCACCCCCAACGCGTCACCAACAAGTAGGTGCAGCGCATAGTAGCACTCAGACATCTGTGTCAGGGAGAGAGTGATCCAAACAGCTCGTATTTCTATTTTTAGTATTATGGTACCATAACAGAAAAAAGTTATTTAAAGGTGTTAAATAAGGTAAAGTATGTTTATGTCTATGTAGTAAAACTGGTGAGCTAGGCTAGCATTACAATATTAATGTAAATCATTCTCAATTCTATTTAAATCAAAGAAAACATTTCTAAAGGAGGAATTCTTATAATAATTACTACAAACTGCTGTAGTAATTTGCTTTATTTTGCAAAAAAAAATAAATTCTTATTAAAATTATTATAACTTATCAATTAAATTGCTCAATCCTTTCATTCTCAATCTCAATATTTCTATTTATAGTATCATGGTACAACTTTCAGAACAACATTCAGAAAAGTTATTTAAAGGTAGTTTTAATTCTTAAATAAGTAAAAGTATGTTTATGTCTATGTAGTAAAACCAGCAAGCTAGGCTTCAATTAAAATGTTAATGTTAATAATCATTCTCAATTTTATTTAAAAAAAATCTCTAGGAATTCTTATATTGAAATACTACAAACTCAAAATAAAACAAAGGTTTTTCGATTATTAAATAATTACTTTTATCAATTAAATTACACAATCCTTTAATTCTCAATCACCGTAAGGTTTATTTCCTATAGACTGCTCAATTAAACAAATTAAAGCACAAACACCATTTCTACTATGAAACCAAGATGGAGCTTTAGAAACAGAAACTAGAAAGTTTCAAATATCTGAGCCAATTAAACAAACTTCATAATATTCAGTAACAGAGATAAAAACAGCTTTTACGCTTAATATTGATGGCACTGAAATGAATAGAGTAAGGGAACTTAACTTTCTGGTTGTCAAGCTTGATGAGAATTTAATATATATACCAAAGTAAAACTATCAAAGACAATTGTGATATAACAAAGTAAAGGATTTACTAGATAATAAAGCATTACATATTTTATATAACACTATGATTGTTCCATTTCTGACCTGTTGTGTAGAAGTTTGGGGGAATGCAAATAAAACAAAAAATTTTCATTTTACAGAAAAGAGCCGTGAGAATAACTGGAAAACAATATAGAGAGGCAACAAATTCACCATTTCTTCAGTTAAAATTGTTGAAATTTAATGAATTAGTAGGCTATAGTATTTTACAATGCTTAAAGCACATAACACATTACCAATAAACATTCAAAAAATATTTAGAAAAAGATAAAGCAATTATAATTTAAAGGAACAGATCTTTTTGCCGTTTTTGTGCCAATCTCAAGCCGTCATTGGGCAAGAACTGACCTCAGGGCATTTTAGAGAGTCCAATTAACCCAATGGTCCTTTTTTGGTTGGTGGAAAAAGAATGTTAGAGTACCCAGAGAGAATCCACCCATGCATGAAGAGAACATGCAGAAAAGCTCAAGGCTGGGATCTGAACCTAGGACCTCCTCGCGGGACAGCCGCCCTCCCCTGACTCAATCTCCACCCATTGGGCCACAGTGGGGGGACTTTGGCTCAATGGGTAGAGTAGTCAACTTGCATTCTCAAGGTTGTTGGTTGGATTCCAGCTTCCCCCTGTCACATGTCGACATGCCCCTGGGCAAGGCACTTAACCTCAAATTTCATAACCGATCTGGGTGTCTGTGTTTGAACGTGGGTGTGTTAGTGAGTGTGATTGGATGTAAAGTGTTTTGAGTACGTTTACCATTTATTAAAATTTACCCCATCAAAGTTTATTTGAACAAGTTTTTCATTTATTTCCAAAACAGCAAAATATACATATTTATAACTTTGATTTTGCATTTAGAAACCACTTTAAAATGATACCAAAAACTGCACAGGGTAGGAGGTCCGCCATTTTGTCAAGGTTATGTGTACAAAAGGTAAGATCAGGATGTTTTTGGCCACTACATGTAAACAGTAACAAAATTAGTAATATAATAATTTGAATATTTATGTTATGATTGAGAAGGATCAACAATTAAAAAAATAACAAAAACAACATCCAGATCAGTGTTGTTTTTGGCAGCCATCTTAGTTTTAGTCTTCAGGACGAAAATTATTGTTAGTTTTAGTCTAATTTTAGTCAGTCTTGTGTTGCAATTCATAAAGCAACAGTTAAACTCAACAATTTTGAATAACCAGATTCCTTACCAGACTGACAGCTTTTTTTTAACAATTAAATAACTTAAACAAGTGATATAAATGAATGAATGAATGATGATGAAATAATTTATTTAATATGTTTTGTGACAGTTTGTATTCAGAAGAGTGAAGTAAAAAGAGTGAAGTATTTTAAGTATGATTTATTTATTTTGTATTAATACATAACCTCACTGTATTCGTTTATAGTATTCGCTATAACATGATAGCGTGACATTTGTGTCAATAATCTTCTAGCATAGGTTATTCTGCGCGGTGGGAGGCGGGGGCCCCCAAATCAAATTCTGCTTAGGGCCCCCAAGAGGCTTCTGCCGGCCCTGCACAGGAGTGAAGTGGGGAGAGCGGCTGCCAGATAAATGCTTCATTCAGAACCAGTCATGGCTGCAGCTGGATCAGAAAACAGTTCTAACCAGATCCAGTCTAAAAAGCCTCTTATTCGGTTTATAAGTTTTGTTCTTATAAACAGGCATACTGACTTGCGCTTGAATTCAGGTCCGCAAAATTACCTTACATGTAATATAGGTGCGTACCTTTAAGGGTCATTTTAAGGAACTTGTAACAGCGGGGGCTTCAGCTCAGATCCGTCATTCCTCCTGTTCCCTCTAAAGGAGCCCTTTACAGTCTTTATTTATGCATTTTTTCCACCGCGCAGCGCACCAATGGGGGGGAAAATCTGCCATGGTCCATCAATCTGGTCATGCAGAATGTGCGCCGCTGCACGGCAGGTGGTGGGCGTGGCCAAACAGGACGCAGCAGCAGGGCTGATACTTCTTAGCTTGTGATGAACAGATTACAGCACAATAGGCAGAAATGTGATTCATTTTAAACGTCCGACAAACCATCCACTAATGTTTTCGTCCAGTCCCGTCAACGAAAACTCACACCCACGACTCGTCATGTTTTCGTCATCAAAGATCCATGTTTAGCTCGTCAGTTTTCGTTATCGTTATGAAAAAAAAAGGCGTCAACGGAATAATTTCGTCATCGCTGACGAAAACACTGATCCAGATGAGTTAAAAGTATAACTACCCCAGGAGTTAAATGTTTATCACGTTACTATCTAATTGTGTCTTATTGGCATGGCTTATAAAATATTATTTAACTATTAAAATAGGCCTTTTCTGTATATAAATTAGGGGGAAATACTCTTCCAGGCGTAATTATAATAAACAGGGAAAGACTTGACTGTGATTTTACGATAATTTCTTCTACTACAGGGTGATTAAGTGATGATTTAAAGTAAAACTTTCTTTCATATATTGGTAAAAATAAAAATAATTTCAGTCATTAAACTGTAAAGTAAAAAAAGAAAATCCTGGGCACACTTGTGGCGCAGCCCATATGCAGAGGCCTTAGTCCTAGACTCCGACCCGCGCTCCTTTGCCGCATGTCTCTCCCCCTCTTCCACCCACCTTCCTGTCAGCCTACTTTCATAAAAAGCGAGCCACTAGAGCTGCGAAAAATCCCAAAAAGAAAAAAAATTCCTAAAATAAAAGCAGTTTTCTTCCAGAAGCCCAGAAATCAGATGAGAGATCGACGACATTTGCCAACAAAAAAGGCAAATCAAGATATATTTCAACAAAGCAAAAGCAAGCTATACCATCTTACAGGATTGAAAACGTTTATTTGAGCATCTTTACTCGGATCAGCATGTAGAGAGAGCAATATACGAAGGATTAGGAGTTTTATCTGGTTGCAGAAACATTCAGAGCACCGAGGATCTGCGTCAGAAACTAAATACTGACGAGTTTTGATCTATTAGAATCTTTGCTTATGAATCTCCCATAACCAGGAGTCAGAGATGTTCTTTTGGTTTTATATACATTTATTTTTCTTTAATGTCATGGTGGATGTGGTATATTTTCATGGCAGTGTTAATGTCCTCTCTGAACATGATGACACTGCAGATGCCACAAACTTGTCTTGGATTAAAGACGAGCTACAAAGAAACGAAAAACTCACCAGATCTAAACCTTTTTCTAAAGCTCTAGCTTAATGTTTTCTGTTTGGAGTCGTAAATGCTAACCGAGGCACTAACGGCACGTATATTCTGCTTTATCTGTGAAAAGGGAAACAATTTTCCTCCGAGGAGATGTTCAAGGTCGAGTCTGGAAAGCCTGCGGCTTTCAGAAGCAACTCCGGCCCAAAAGCCGGCAGCAGGGACCACGAGGGCAGCAGCGCGGAGTCCGGAGACTCCGAGATCGAGCTGGTCTCCGAAGAGCTTCCCAAGGCCAGTAGCAACCCGTTTACCGAGCCGCAGAAGAACAAGGCGACCTCCAGCCAGCCCCACAACCCCTTTGACAACCCGCTAGTTACCAAGGCTGGCGTCGGCCCCGCTCCACCCACCGCCTACAGCATACTGAGGGAGGAGAGAGAAGCCGAGCTCGACAGTGATCTCGTCATCGAGTCCGCCTCCGAAGAAAGCCCCAAGAGAGAGCAGGGCGTCGGTGGCCCCAAGCAGGGCGCCGCCCCTCCCTCCCCTCTGGTCTCCTCCGCCAGCCCTCCCCGCAGCTCCCCCGAGGCCGTGCCAGTCCAGCCACCGACTGCTGACAAGACCAAGAACCCCGTCAAAGCAGAGGAGGATCGTCCCAGCAAGCCTAAGCCCCCGACCGCTGCTGTGCCCCCAGAGGTGAGATCAGAAAAGCCCCAGCAGGATGACATGCACCACCACCCCCCCCAGCAGGGCAAGGGAGAGCTGGGGCAACCTGCTGTAACCATGCTGCTGGAGGGCTTCAGCAAACAGAAAGGTTAGTGCCGAAATCTATTCCTGATTTAACGGCTTGGCAACTTGAGGACTGCAGGAGGCTTCACTGTGTGGCTTTATATCATTAGTGGAACATGGAGTGTTGATGAAATGTCTTCATCATCCAGTAAGTTTTGAACTGTGAAGTCTGTGAAACATAAAAATAATGGGAGGTTCCTCTTGTTGAGTGGGTGCCGTTCACCTACGCTGCCCCCTGGTGGTACATATGGGGTAAAAAATAAAGACAGCTTCAGGACCGAAACTAAAAGAATCTCGAGAAATAAAAAAAAAACGTCACGTTTAGAGACGAAGCCTTTTATGTTGCCGCTTTTTCTTATTTTACATCCCTGTTTACCCTCTGATTACTAAAACAGGCGGGCTTGCATGCTGCGGCCAGCAGGTAACTGTGTTTTGATGTCGATGTGGGGCACTCAATGTTTACATAATTCTTGGACACCACAGCTGGGCCAGATTTTCTGTCATTTCTTCCATGCAAATGCAGAACGTTTTATTGTCCTGTCTCCAATCAAACATGACGCAGGTCTGTATGCGTGCCGCTGGGGTTTTCTGCAGACTTTGCTGTCAGTTAAATCACCGAGTGAGTCGGTTCAACTGTGGCATTCATGAATATGGCATGAATGAGCAGCAGCTTCTTGTTTTGTTTTTTTTAAGACTGAAAGAAGGTTCTGGAAACAAAAAAAAAACAAAAAGGAAAAAAAAACAGGTCATGTGAATTATTTTCTCCGCCACTAGAGGGAGCAGGACAGCTTTGTTTAAGAGCATCAGATATTTATGTCATCGGTCAGAGCTCTTCCTCACCAGCTGCTATGGCAACAGTGAAGGGGGGGGAGCATGCTCAGTGTGAGCAGCTCCCTTTTCTCTTGGTAGGTGTTGGCATGGAAGCTGCAGAAAGCAGAAGGTGAGAGGCGTGGCGGGCTGCAGGAGGGGAGCGAGGACTGGACATCAGAAACAAAATCAACGGAGAACCTGAGAGCTGAGCAGCTCGTGGTGAATCCATCCCCAGCTGGGATGTAGCTCACGCGTTGCCCTGCCTCTTCACAGCTCCATTTGCAACCCAAATGCGCTCCAGGGAGGAAATCATAAAGCACAAACTCATCCTGAAGGCGCCACGCAGGAGCGGAGCGCTGAAATGCTCTGCCTTTAGATATGAATTATTAAGAGCTTTGCCTCTTCCGTTACAACAGAGACACAATACCAAAAGAAAAGGGAGGAATTTATAGCAACTATAATCTTTAAATAAATACCAGCGCTGGATGTGTGCCATGCAGTTACTCAGCAACCATTTGCAGCCTTTATGAAAACACGGCTCATCCTGTCTGCTCAGCCATGTGACAGTAGACTATAAAAAGGCTTTTTCAGGCTCCTGAGCATGTGGGAGATGCTGCGTTACGCCAATAAAGATGCCGCTAATGAGCCTTCGCGACATCCCCACACGTTTCTGTGTGCCAGTGGAGGGAACTATGGATTATTGCGTTGGGTCTTCTTCACAGAGAAACATGTCTTCACAACACATAAGAACCGCCACCCTGCTACCCCTGGGGGCTTTAAATCATTGCATGGACGGCTTGCTGCAGCACAAACGACGCTTTGCTGTTTACAAAGTGCCCACCCCGCCGTTGCCAAACCCCCCCCCCCCCCCCCCCCAAACACACAGACACACACGTACGCATCCTCCCTGCTCCCTCTGTTCCAGCCAGCGCCGCTCCACAGCATCAGTCTTTGTGCTCGGAGAGTCGGCAGCACCTTGGAAACCTTCTCCTCCCTCCCCTCTGTACCTCCCCCCCCTCAACATCATCTCAGCCTCTCTCCCGCATCCTTCCCACCATTCATGCCTCTCCGTGGGATGACTGACTGAGTCGCTCCTTTCGAAGAGAAAAAACGGAGAGCGCGAAGAGACAAAGAGAACGGGGACTGAGCTGACCAGCAGCATGCAGGCCACTGCAGACGTGACGAAGAAGGAGTGCTCCTGGAGCGGCTGGAAGGGCCAGGGTACTGACGTCTTTCTGTGGTTTTATTTTGTGTGGGTTCAATATTCCCAAAGCGGGCCGTGTCTGGTGTGGATTGTGAGAGTCTGTCAAATGCATGTGCACATTCACCGTTTCACTGCGAGTTCGTTTGCTCCTTTGTTTTGCATGGACACACCCTTTTGAAAAAACAATGAGAGCTGGTGAGTGAGCGTTTCGCCGCGCTTCTCTCCGTCCGTTTCTGGGTGCGCGGCGACACGGATTCGGTGCGATGGACCACGGCGTGCCGTTGTTGATACCCCACCCCTCCCCGCTGTGCAGGGCGGCGGTTTTACACGCTCCCGTTTTTGGTGAAGAGAGGCGGTCGGACCATCCGATGGCGCCGACAGCCTGTCTCCATGGTAACCAGGCCACACCCATCCCGATTATATCAGGCCCGTGGTCCTGGGCCGCCGCCACGGCGGCCTGCAGAGCATCCTCCGGGTGTCTGCTCCCGGCTGAACGGACGGCTCTCAGAGAGGCCGGCAGAGAAAATGGCGGCGCTTTAAGCAAACTGTCCCGTTCAGCTGAGCGGTAACGCTGAATAACGAGCTCATTGTGTTACAGCAGGGAGCATACGAGCGTCTGACTGTTGCCGTTAAGCTCAGATCTCTGAAGACTTTGTCTTTAGCCCCGCCGAGTTATTTAAGGAGTTAACATCCGAAAGCTGCTGATCCGACAGCAGACCACGGCACGCAAAACGCATCAAGTAAACGCTGATGGGAGCTGAAACAGATCGGGTTTATGTTCTCCCACGAATAGAGCACAGTCACTTTTGGAGCTGCAGGCGCTTTGTTTAGTCATTCTTCCTGCTGAGCACATGACTGCTTCAGCATCAGCACAGGAACGGGGCCGGGTCGGACGGCGATGCGGACTCACCCTTAACGAACGATCAGAAGAAATCCATCACATCCTCAGTGGGGAAACAAGCTGCTAATAAGGCCAATAACCTTTATCTTTAACACGGTTTAAAGAGCTGAAAATAGACGCGTTTCCCTTATGCAGCAAACATGACGCCATAGAAACATCCTTTAGACTCATCTTTCTATACGTATTTATTATTTTAGGGAATCATTAATTTTTTTTTACATCTTATTGAATTTCCAACTAAATATTTAAGTACCATCAGCTGGAATGATAACAGAATTTGTAAATATGAAAGTTTCAAAGTATTTACATAAATAAATTAAATATATACAGTATTGAAAGCAGCAGTTACTCTTAATGCATATTTTTATGTATTCATTTGTTAGTATTACATTTTTTTTAAGCTGAAGCAAAAACAAAACTGAACTTTCTGAATATTTCACAGAATGCTGATCAGCTCCTTTTAGATCGACGATGGGAGCAAAGAGCTGCTGTTGGGCGGCCTACATTCAGATGCTCCGCCGCTTTAATATTTAAAAATGATGATTAGTGATCAGCAGGGAACTTTACACACCGCCTGCTTTTATGAACAAAAATATTTCCAGATAGGCAATTTTCTTTATTTTTTTTAAGGGGAAAAGCTTAATTGCCTCGTTTTAGTCAGCTGATCGGCAGTGTGCAGCAACACGTGGGGGAGGGGCAAAACTGTGCTCCACATACACTCCATGCCTCTGGGGAACATTATGATCACTGATCTTTTGTCATTCATCTCATTGATAAAAAAAAAAATGTATTCTGAAACGAAAAAAAATAAAAAAAAAGTTGACTGTGCCTAAAATGGCAAAAATAAAGCTTTAAATCCTCAAGTTAAAAACGTTTCAGCATCGTTTTATATGTGTCATCACTATCACAAGTAAAAAAATAAAGTAAAATACAGTATTAAAGAAAAAAGCATCTCGTTGGACATAGATTCAGTAACGGTTCCCCTCCGTCTGGCTGAAGCCTCGTTTCAGGCCACATGGATGGCTTTTGGTGATCTAATTAGGTCAGGCTAAACTAGTTTCACTACAGAAGGGGAAGGTGGGGAGGGAGATGATATTATTGTCAGCTGTGTGAACCGTTTGATCTGGTTTTGGCTCAGAGTGAGTGATGAACGCACCAGGCTGCTCTGGTTTTTGCCTCTGAAGTCTAAAATCTGGCTCATTTCTCTCATAAGGACCAGATTCAGCGACTTCCTTAAACATGTCTGCACCAAACACGTTGGTTAGAGGCGAGCTGATTTCAGGAAACTTTAGATTTTCAATGCAAAGCCTGCAGTTTTTAATCAGGGGTGTCAAAACGTTTTAGCTTGTGGGCCGATATTGTCAAGTCAAAAGCACTCAAGGGCCACAAAGTGAATAAAAATAACATAACCAAGAGGTTTTTTTTAACCTTTGTGTGTTGTACCTAACATTCAATTAAATATTTCAATTTATGATATTAACTTTATTAATTTTACTCAATTTGAACTGTAAATTTTGGCCAAATTAATATTTTTTAAATATTTTAAAAAAATAAAAAAAGTTTCTTTCTGCACCAGCGCTGGTCGGCATCATAATTCTTGAAATGCAGTTTGGGGTTTAAAATTAGTACAGGGGCCACAAATGGCGCCCGGGGCACTTTGGGCATGCCAATCCTATATCATCATAAATGGCTTAGGAAAAAAAGAAACTTTGGGTCGTTTTCTCCGTTCTTCTCTGTAAATGTTAAAGTTTATCCATTTCAAACTTTATTCCCAACTGCATTATTTCAATGTGACGTTTTGTTTTGGAACAACAGAAATTGGGCTTATTTTCTCAGAAAGTCTTCTGGCTTCATCTGCTTTTTGTAGTTCAGTAGTTTTTAGTCTTAATGGGTAATGAGGTTAATTATTCTTCCAACAACAACGTGTCAGGATACCTTCTCAGGAAACCCGTCGGTTTCATCCTTAGGGCTGCTATAAGAACGTGTCAACTTAAATGTTCAGCTGATTTTCCTGGACCGTCTTTGCTCGCTGCTGACGCCGCCTTTGTCCCCGTCCTCCGTGACGAAGGGAGCGTCTGTGTTTCTGCTGTTTGGGTTCAGCCGGGCGGCTCATTCTCCACATTCAGAGCAAACGACGCTGCCCGTTCCCAGAGGAGCTCTCTCTCTCCCTCTCATCACTAGGTGAGCGGCAGGGAGAAAATGGAGCACGGTCACTATGGTAACTGCATCAGGCAGATCCCTGCTAGTTTAAAGGAGCTGCAGCCGTCAGTCGAGCTTTCCGCTGCGCGCGCCGACTCGCATTTCAGTAAAAGCCGGCCTGCATCCGACCTCGGAGTCAGAATTTGTTTGCATGTTTGCCGGACTCCAGTGTGGATCAACCACACCCCGTCCACAGCCCCCCCCCCCCCCCCTTCACCCTCCCTCTGCCCCAATGCTAAAGCAGATGCTGATTTGCTGCCGGCGCCGGTGCCCCTCCTCTGCCGCGCAGGGGGGGCCTCCCCCTCCAGTGCTCTCCTTTTGTCCGTGAATAAAGCAGCTGCCTCTTTCCTTGTTCAGCCATGGGAGCCGCAGGTCAGTACACACTTCTGATGCAGATAAAGCTTTTCAGCGACATCGCCGAGCCTCTCCCGGCGGAGCGGCTCCTGTAATGTCATTCGCGTGCGTGTTCCTAGATACTCTCTGCCTGTGTGTGACTGTCGGAGCATCTCCATTCAGTTCTCTGGCCACATTCAGCTCGTCAGGAGGTGCATGTGTGCAGCAGCAGTTGTCAAGTTTTCTGACCTCTGGGAGGCGAGGGGTTCGTGGGACTTTGAGAAACGCGCTTTGCTGTCAAGCCTCGCTGTTTTTAAACGCAGGGAGCTGTTACCCATGCAGCTCCGGCCGGCCTTTCTGGCTTCCACAGACGCCTTTTGAGCGAAGAGTAAAAGATGGCCGTCATCACTATGCTGCTCACAGCTCCACGGCTAAAATTAGAGCGGACGTGCAGGCAGGCGCAGTGAGACACCCAGGAGATATAAGCAGCTCATCTCTGAGAGAAAACTTTAAATTAAGTTGTCCCCTTTTTCTTTGGGTATCGAGGCTTTTCGACGCCAAAGCAGGCATTTGTGAACCTTGGTTGAACCGGGACCTACAGTGGGGTGAGGGAGGCAGCTGGCTCAGCAGAGGTGAAACAGGCCCGGATTCACCGCAGAGGACCGTGTCGGCTGCTGAAGCTGTAATGGTACACTGAGCTAATCCTCAGTCATCACTTCTCCTTCGTCTTAGGAAGTAGCTTTGAATTACAGGCCCCGGCAACCCAAAGACGGCGGAAAGAGCACAGCGGGATGAGTGGGAGCCTGCAGGCAGGTTAGGCTCGTAGACGCCACATATGTCCATCCTTTAATGCGAAACCGTGGCGTGTCGCTGCGTTGACGAGGCACGCCTCCTCGCCGCAGCTCGGTCGGGTCGCACTGAGCCGTTATCAGTGACCTGCTGATTGTGCAGCTATTCCTGCTGCCGCTTCTGAGACCTGCAGGTCGATCATTAACAGCCCCGGGAGCGGCTGCTGCAGGCACAGCAGCAGAGGGATCGTTGCACGCGTCTGCATACGTGTGTGAGACCAGTGCAGGTGACGCTGATCAGCCCCAACCCGCAGACACGCAACACAAACCTGCACGGTTGCATCTCAGTGGGTTACAGTCGGCCTGCCTGATTCTGAGATGCATTGGTGAATGAAACCTTCCTGCCATCTTGCAGCTAGTTGGCGCGCTGATGAAGCAGCAGCAGCTGGGTTAAACAGGATCCCGTGACAGTCGCAGCTCCCCGAGGATGCTGGGTTATCAAGCGCGTCCCGCGGTTTGACCCAAATATGAGCTGCACGGCAGAGTATGACCTTTTAAAAGGTTTTGGATCATGGGCTTGTTCTGTGCTTCCTCCACAGCAATCGACCTCCTCTACTGGAGGAACGTGAAGCAGTCCGGGGCCGTGTTCAGCAGCGTGCTCCTGCTCCTGTTCTCCCTGACCCAGTTCAGCGTGGTCAGCGTCGGAGCCTACTTAGCTCTGGCGGCGCTCTCCGCCACCATCAGCTTCAGGATCTACAAGTCTGTGCTGCAGGCTGTGCAGAAGACCGATGAGGGGCATCCTTTCAAGTGAGAGAAACAGGTTGATCACCGGGCCTGGTTTTCATTTAAACACCCGCCGACTGAAAGGCGCTTCACCGTTTTGTTTCCAGGGCCTATCTGGAGATGGAGATCGCTCTGTCTCAGGACCAGATCAGTAAATACGCCGATAAGATCCTGCTGTACAGCAACACCTGCATGAAGGAGCTCCGCCGGCTGTTCCTCGTACAGGACCTGGTCGACTCTTTGAAGGTCTGCGTCACGTTTTGCTTTCGCCGCGGCTGAGGTGAGACGTTGTCATTAAAGCTCGCTGTGCTTCAGTTTGCAGTTCTGATGTGGCTGCTGACTTATGTGGGCGCGCTCTTCAATGGTCTGACGCTGCTCATCCTGGGTGAGATCATCTCTCCTCTGACTCAACTTTGTTTGCACGCACTGCTGATGACTCACATGATGAAGCGTTTCATTTTATTAAAGCTACCGGTTGGACGTTGCTGAAAAACCACTTCAGATTGCAGTCATGATCGATTTGTTTCCTTAAGACAGAACCGAGCTTCCCCACACACCGGCCTATATCCAGACATACAGGGAAAACCATCCCTGCTCTTTGGTCTAAATCTTTCTGCAATTTTTACCTTTTTGTTTTTAATCAAAATCCTCATTAATAAGCATTTCCTGGTTTACTGTGCTGCTGCTGTTACAGCAGAACATTTAAACCAGCTTCCTGTGCAGCCTGGAAAATGATTGGATTAGATTTCCGGGCCTGGAAAAAGGAAGCAGTGTGGAAAAATATTATGATTTCCAGACTTTAATGTGTCGCTCCCTCCTTCCTTCTTCATTCACTTCCTGGTGTCCTATCTCCTTTCCTTGAATCCTTTTTTGTGACCCTTCCATTGCATCATTCCCTCCTCTCCCTTTCCTGACTTGTGTTCTTCCTTTATTGTGCCCTTGCTTTCCATCCTTGTGTCCTACCACCCTTCCTTGTATCCTTTTCTTGTTATTCCCTTTGTAATGTTATCCATCCTCCTTTTGTTTTGTCCTTGACTCCTTTAATTCCTTGTGTCCTACCACCCTATACTTCCTTTGTATTATTCCTTCCTCCCACCCTCCTGCCTTCTTTGTGTCTTTCTTCTACCCCCCCCATCGTTCCCTTCTTTCCCTGCACCCTCCATCTGTCGTCTCCTCCTTCTCTCTCTTTATACCTTCCCTCGCTTATCTGCCATAAATTCAAGCTGAACTTTAACATTTTTATATTTCTCCTTTCCACGTTGAGTGGAGTCTGTAAAATAATTGAATAGTTGCCTGAGAAATGTGTTGAAACCCTGCTGGAACCATCATTGGAGAACATTGCCTGCTGTGATGTCATCAACCCAAATAAAAACAATCGAGCATTTAACCTCAAAGTGGATTTTAAAAACAGGTTTCTGTCAAATCCAGCAGTGGAAATCCATACTTTATTATCCAGCTGTTTGTATATATATATATAAAAAAAGGACAACTTGCCACTGGTTAGGACTTTTAAAGAGACTTTGCTAAACTTAAGACTTCCCCTTCACACATGTTCTTTATTTTACAACCTTTCCAGCTTCAGTAATGATGTCTGACGCACCTTTTATTAACCATTACTCCTAATATTCCTCTACAGCTGTGGTGTCCATGTTCACCTTGCCTGTGGTCTATGAAAAACATCAGGTAAGCAGTCTTATATCGGGTCGGTTCTGGTTTGGAAGATCTTGTGCAGCCTTTCAACAGGTCTGTGTCTGTTTCCAGGCGCAGATTGATCAATACGTGGGATTAATACGGACCCAGGTCAACTCCGTGGTGGGGAAGTGAGTGAATACAACGCAGACCGTTTTATTAAAAATACACGTTTTGCTTCGTTTGGGTTTGAATTTGATGAAAAAGAAGTTGGAGTAGAACTTTCTGGTAAAGATTGGAGTTGGGTTTTACTCATTTGCATATGTTGCTGTAATGAGAAGTTTACTTTCCTTGTGCATATTTTTTTTATATCTAAAGCTAAAATGTTTACATGAAACAGTGAATCATGTTATACTTTCTGAATTCTTCAACAAACCCATTATAAATTAGACTACATTAACTCATAACCCAACAATAATGAGTACGTACAACATTTTGATGCTTAATTCTGCAGCTTTTTAACCAAGCTTGAAAAACTATAGCCGCTATAAACATGCCGCTTCCTTAAAATGAAAGATGAAACCTTACCTCAGACTTCCTCTTGAAAAAGCAGTTTCTCTGTGTCCAGGATCCAGGCGAAGATCCCCGGGGCCAAGAGGAAGGAGGAGTAATCCTGCCCGTGTCACCTTGAAGCTGACGGTCCGGTCCAGCTCCGAGTCGGGCTCGCGGCCCGATCATCATCTGTGGGGCGTAGTGCTTTGTCATCTTGGTGTTCTCTAAAAGCATCCACTGGAGAAGCCTTCACCCTGTCTATAGCAGTCCAACACTAACACACAGTCACAGTACGTGTATAACCCTGCTTCTAGGTAGACAACCACACAGCTCAAAGACAAAAAAAGAACCTGTTTGTGTTGCTTATTATCAAGTGCATGACGTTGAGCCTTGGGTAAATAATATTTGATACATTTTGTGCAGTTTTGAAACCACGCTACATCTATTTGCTTTGCAGTGCTTACCACAAGTTGTACGATTTGGCCCAACGAGGCGGAAAGGCCCAGACGCCCTCCGCTGCCAGTGTTAAATACTGCTTCATGTCTCTGAATTAACAGCCGGGGCTTTCCTCAGTATGTCAATATATATAAATAATAATTTCCTTTTGGTGTTTCTAAGCACAAGGTAATTTACAATATGCGTGTTAGATGTGGTAATTGTAGGGGTTTTGCTCTTTGTAATAATCATAAGGAACAACACACACGCTCACGTTAGGTACGGTTGTACAAGAATGAAGACAAGGAGTATCTGGTGATATTAAGCTTGTTTGAATAACTGTCCAACTTTGTATTTCGTTCAGCTATACTCTGTAGTTCTCTAGACCCTGGACTCTTAACTATTTGCACTTACAGTGTGTATTTAATTACAGGAATAAAAAAATAAAATAAATGTACCTTGATGTAACACCTCCTCAGCCACCTCGCCGATTCTTCCTCCCCGCTGAAGACGAGTTAAAGACGGGTCTCTGAACGGCCCGTCCTGGTGAAGCTCTCGTGTTGAGTCTCGGTTTGGTGAGCTATAAATATGAACCTCTGGATTGTGGGCACGGACACACGGCACAGTGCTGTGTAGACGCATTTAACTCCAGTCAGGGGTCACAATGAGCCCGTTTGGGAAACACAAAAAGACCAACGACACTCATCTGTTGCGTAAGAACTTTTTTTTTTTTTTTTTAATGGCCAGTAGAAAAACAAACTAAACCCTTAAAGAACTTAAAACAGCCCTTTCAGATCAAACAAGGGAACTTCTGCAACGACAACAAATGATTTTACACGGCTGCCAAGAGTCTTGCTTACACAAAACATAACATTAAACGTCTAAAGTACTCTTCTATCTTTGTTAGCCGGTTTCCAACGGAGGCTTAGTTCAACCGTTGAGCACGATGGGTGAATGCAGCTGGAAGAGAGCCCCCCGGGCGGATCGGCCTCCTCGTTCTGCAACGTCCATTCTGTGTGAAGGGTCCACCTGCAGGTCGAGAACATGCTTTGAATCACTGCGTCTAAAAGAACAACAACAAAAAAATGAGGATCAGAACCACAACACTCATATGGACCACACCTGGTTCCACTTCCCTTCGTTCTCTTGGTACATCTGAGGGACAGCTTCTCTGGGAGGAGACCTGATGAACAGCCTGCAAAACAAACCACCCAGAAACATGAAACTGGTTCTGTTGCCGTAGTCGTCGCCGTTTTTTCTCGTTGGCGGGCGTGTCACCTGGTCAGGCGGTCCCGGCAGTGCTCCTGCTGCCGACTGATCCGGTCCGGGCTCTGGTGCAGAGTGCTGCTGGGCCCGTTGCACAGCAGGCTGTTGATGGCCATCCGCAGAGCGTTGATCTGAAAGAAACAAATCCACAGAAACCTCTGATCAGTAAAAACATCGTCAACATGAAAGGTCTGGACTCGAGCAGCACCATGCAGAAGCTGCAACGCACCGTATATTCTGACCCCTTCCAAGAGATCCGCTGGCTTAAGCTACAGTAGAAATTAAGGCCGAAACAATTCTTGGTTTTAATTATCCCGGCGATAAAACCCTTCTAAAGTACTGTCGCTATTAAAACCGGATGACCGAACGTCCTAAAAGCCATTATAGTATCAGATGTATAAGTGTTATTTAAACTGGAATCAAACCAAGTGGGACAGCTTACAGTCTGAATGGCAGGTGTGATTTATGGCTGTGATATCAATCATGAGAAGTCGCACCTGAATGTAAGTCACAGTATTGGCCAAACTATGAATAAAGAGCGACTTATAGTCTGAAAAATACGTAATTCACTGAAGCCTTTTAGACCCTGCAGAAAACCGTCAGTGGTTTAAAACCTTAGTCTTTAAAACCTTGGTATAGCTCGACACCAAAAACCAGCCAAAGCGTACAGTAATGGATGGCACAGGTGGAAGCATTTTTATGCAGCGCTTAAAAATTTTCCATTCAGAAGTACAGCATAATATTCCTGCCAAAACCCGGACACCTTTTCTGCTTCTCTAAAGAAAACCGCTACCTCAATGATGTCCATGGCGTCCATCTTGACGTCAAACGGCAGCTCAATGTCGTTCTCAGGCAGGATGGCCTCCTGTGTTAGGCTGTTGAAGCCTAAGCCGAAGAGGGCACCGGTGTAGTAGCTCCGTTCTTCGTTGGTGCTGTGGGAGGTAATAAAGGATGTTTGTCACTCCTCGCTAAGGATCTCCACACGTCTGACTGCAGCTGCAGGGCGCGGGTGGACCGACCGTAACTCCATGACGGGAGTGAAGAGCATCATCACCAGAGCCGGCAGTCCAGGGATGTCAGGCAGGATGGAGGTGTTGTTCAGCAGGATCTGTACACCTTATGACAAACGCGCCGATTTATTACATGCATGCACTGATTATATAGTTTAAGACAGAAATGTCCAAAGTGCGGCCCGGGGGCCATTTGTGGCCCCTGGGCTGATTTTGTGTGGCCCCCTCAACTGCATTTCAAGAAAGATTTGGTCTACTGGAAAGATTTGGCTGATGGTGATGGAAACGTTTTATTTTTATTAGGGTAAAATTAAGATCTTACAACTGAAAATGTTGGGTAAAACAATGTATTCATGTTTTAATAACCACACTTTTTACATTCTAGTTAATTTCATACTAAATATGACCACATCTGTCTGAGGAATTTAACTCAGAAGCAACCTTTTGTGCATTAAAAGCTGCTTTTTTTTTTTTTTTTCAAACCATTTATTAAAATTGGCTAAATACAGCAAGTGTTTTCAAAGGAATACCGGCCCAAATCCTGTTCTCATGTTGCTAGAACAAAAGAAAATTAAGTCTTTTGTTTTTCAATCCAGTCGAACATAATTTGCAAACTGGGTGACCACAACGTTTTTAACTTTGGGGTCAACAGGGATTTAAAATCCTTTTCCTTCAGAATATCTGAACAATTAGTTTAATTAAAGTTATATTTTGTAAAGTAAAAAAATAAAATCACATTATTTTTGGGTTATCTTTTTATCACATCCATTTTTTTGGCCCTCGAGTACTTTTGACTTGAGAATTTCGGCCCACATGCCAAAAAGTTTGGACACCCCTGGTTTAAGCATTAATGCCACATTCTTTCATATTGAACCTGAAGCGCTGATGGCCACCGACTCGGCCACCAGCATGCGCTGATGCTTGAAGTGTGGGTTTTCATTCAGAGTAAAGGAGTTGATGCTGTTTCTCTCGACGGCCACGGTCCTGCAGGGCGACACGCGGCTCATCAGTAAACCAAATTAGACGCGTCTTTACATTACGCCTGCTGCGTTACATTCTCACCTGTAATAGGCTTTCCTGCTCAAGCTGTAGAAGCTCGTCTTGTAAGGACTCGTAGGTCCTTTCAGATTAACCTGAATCGTCAGAAAGAAGACGACAGATTCATCAGACATCAGTCATGCCTCAGCTCTGAGGCGACGCCGGGCGTCGTTCAGGTTATCAGATGACATGGGTGCACATAAACCTGAGCCAGAGAAATCACACCACCTAGTGGACAACATGCATTATTAAAGTGACGCTGCCTCACAAGGTTCCCATGTTTTCACATTTAATCAATTTCCAGATTCAAATTTGAGTTCTTCCAACAGTTTTTATAACATCCTACCGCTTGTAAATCATGAAGTTAGTAAAGAGCCATTTTTATATCCTTTTAGGCAACTGGACCAGCGGTGCCCAAGTCAAGTCCTGGAGAGCTACTATCCTGCAACTTCTGGATGCATCCCTCCTGCAACACAGCTGGATAAAATGTCTGACTTCCTTCATCAGCAGTCAGCTCTGCCGAGGCCTGGAAACGAACCATTTATCTGATCCACGTTTTGGAGAAGGGATGCATCTAAAAGCTGCAGGATAGTAGATCTACAGGACTGGACTTGGGCACCGCTGGTCTAGACTAGGGCTGGACGATATATATAAAAAAAAGCATATCGATAAAATAGAAATCATATTGATCGATGTTGATAATTATCAACAAAAACAAAACATATATTTTAAGTGCAGCCCTGACCATTTTATACAGAAAACACAAACACAGAATTCAAACTCAACCTTTTATTCAGCCAACATTTTACCAAAACTGCAAGTTTTAAAAAAAGAAAAAAACCTGTGCTCTCTGAATTCCTTAAAGGGGGCGGGGCTTGGTTCCTGGGTCTGCGTTATGATTGGCTGGGAGGATGTAATGACTAATATTAACCTACATGGCTAAAATGCAAAAGGAAGGAAAAATGTTCTATTGAACTTTTTATTTACCCTTTTTTCTATCATCAAGATGCGTCTATCGATCGATATATATCATCATTGAATTATCGTCCAGCCCTGGTCTTGACCAATTTATATCAGCTCTATTCAAACTCCTGATCCAATAGGTCTCGGCTGGATTATTCTACATTAAATACAGATTATTTAGCCAAGCTAAGATATCTCTGCAGGAACTAGACTACATCACAGGGCATTGTGGATAAAGAACCAAAACAAACATGTAGCAAGATTGCCTGGAGAAACTGCTCAGGTCAGATTAGGAGGGAGAACGAGTTGAAATGTTCAACAGAAATAAGGTCAAACCAAAGAACCTCGCAGCTGCTGGCAAATACTCACAAGAGCAAAGTTTTTAAACTAAATAGCAGGAAAACAGGCTGAGGGATTCACCAGTGCCACACAAAGGTTAAAAAACAGACAATTATAATAAAAAAAAAAAAAAAGAAATACTCGGAAGACAAGAAATTTCACGAGACAAAAAGGAAACATTTGCCAATATGAAGAGCTAGACTATATTACCGCACTCTGTGCCACCATGGTGTATGGTCTGATACCAGACCTCTGTTTGCTTTACTGTTATCATATTGTTGATTTGTTTTTAAGAGGCTGCAATAAACTCCTCTCTATCAGAAAGTATAATATGTACGAATGTAAACATGTTAATACCAAAAGGCAACTTGAGACAAATGTGAAACTGTCAGGGTTTCAAACTGATTGTATTTATTAAACCCAAGACAGACAGATGCCCATAAAGGGTAACCTTCCCTGCTGTTAAGCACTTCTGATTTTGGTGCATTTTTTACAATCTAAACTGTAGCAATTTGAGACATATGAAAAAATGTCTCAAATTGATGTAAAGTGGATTATAAAAAAACATTTTCTAATGTTAGCCGTCTCCAAAATAAAATACAAAGGGTCTCTTCATGTGATCAGCACAAATGAAATATTCTTAATTTCAGCAACAAATCAAGGTTTTGAACCATCAAATGTAAAAAAGTACCATAAATGTGAACATTGACAGTAATCCCATAGTTGTCACGCTGTCTGGTTGCACATACTTGAGTCTGTGGAAGTGCGGCGGGGACACAGACGCACAACGCTACATTTTCTCTGCATATCGAACTGTTTTATGTGTGACAGCGAGCTCGATGCTCTGAGCTGCTCCATGCAGGCGGTTGCGCAGCATCACAGCCGCTCTCTGCAGCGATGAGCCTGGTGGAGACTCAACGCACCAGGCGCTCAAACTGCCTCATCAAAAGTGCTACTATCTAGTCACTGGCTTTGTCAATTTTGTACAAAGTGTGGGAAATTTATGATTTTTTCAAAAGAAATTAATGCAAATGGTAGGCTCGACTATAAAGGCGAGCCCCAAGTTGCCCCCGAGGACCACATGTGGTAACCTGACATGGTCATACTCAATTCTAGTCAGAATTTGAGTCTGATACTGCTCCATAGAACTGTGATTATGGGGCGTGTTTCGAACGAACCAGGAAAAAAAATTCCTCTGCACTCAATTGGATAGACCTACAACCAATAAGAGCAACGGAGTGTGCGCCGTATGTTAAGCGACGCATAGTTGAATAGTCTGAATTAGCGAACGTACAACGTTACCTACTATGTTTACAACATGGGATTCATATCATGACATTGCGAGTTATTTACTGAGTCAGACAGTCAGATCTCTTACCATTTGTAAGTTAGATGAACTTCGTCCACGACGATACCCATAACGTTGGCTTGAAAAACATCGGAGCCTAGCATGTCCCTCCACTTGTTGTTCAGCAGCCAGGATTCCGGGCTTCCGAAAAGCAGCTGGCAACGACCGCTGGCTATATCCACCTCGTCGTTCACGCCGAGTTGCATCGCCGTGATGCCCATTTCAGTTGCTTCTTTCACGAAACGAATTCAACCCAAGCGCGCTTTGGTGACGTGGTTGATTACGTTACTGTTGATCATCTGTCCATCATCGTATAAAGCCCGCCCTGACAATTTGATTGGCCCGCCAGATATTGGGCGAGCATACTCGCGCTAGTATTGAGCAATGCCAGACCGAACTTCCCGACCAAAAACATTGTGGGCGGGACTAAGTTCGGAATGGCACCCAGGCTAGACATGTGGGGCCCACAGGCCTGTTGTAGAAAGAGCACAACCCACCAGTGAGCTACATCTGAAAACTTTATTTTATTCCGTAACTCCTCTTGTTTAATCACACTTGTATTTATATAGATTTAAAAATGACAATATCAATTAGACCAATATTTTGGAGTTTTACTGTTTATTTTCCTGTTTGGTGTAATACCTAAAAATGACAGTGGGTGGCTTCATCTGTTTAAATGGAGTCAAAGGTAGAAACAGAAACAAACAGTTTTTGACCGTCGTTGCTGTCGTTTTGTTATAGATCACAGCGTCGCAGCAAATGTAACATCCTTTGGTTGTAAGTTGAAGCGTGCAACGTTACAATTTGCATAGTCTGTGAGAGCGGGGGATCAATATATGCTCTGCAATCATAGAACCTGAAGTTCCTTCACTGGATTCAGGAGGACGACGCGTCAACTAAGTGCCAGTCAGCAGCCTCACCGTGCCTTCTGTATGACACAGCACCAATAAAGTATCTTTCAGTTTCAATAAGGTTGGTGACCCCTGGTCTAGTGTAACATATTTCCACCCAGCGGTCAGGCTGTGGTTACAAGTTGGTTAGAAAAGGTGCTGGGCTCCATGCGCCTCTGCTAGCCGGCGGCTAACCCGAGAACTGTGGGATGGATTTCCGGACCGGAAGCGGATCTCATCATGAGAGGCGGAGCAACTCGGCTCCGTTCAGGAAATCCTTTCCACAGTTAGCAGCCAGCTAGAGACTCAGGAGACCTTCCATTAGAAAACATTACAGCACAGACGCAGCTTATGGAAATGTCCGTGGGAAATGCATCGATATCAGAACCCGATACTGACATTGGATCGGCCCCATCCCTAGCTTAAGGTGGCCGACTTCTTACCTTTAAATAGGAGCAGGACGGCTTACTGGACAACTGAGTCAGCAGATTGTTGATCATTTCCTGCTCCTCATTCTTGCGATCTCGCCAGGAACTGTTGACGGAACCGGGAACAAATGTTCCCTTCTCTAGGTCGTCATACATCGACTTTAGGTCTTCGTGGCTTTGCTGAAACACAGACATGATATTCAAGTCATTCTTAATCCAACTCCAAAGTCTGATTTAAATGATTACAGTGAAAACTTTTTTTTTTTTTTAGTCTGAGTGGATATTTCTGGGTCGATGATGTTCGGTCCGTCACCTGAGACTCAACGCACTCCTCTGCTTTCACGGCATGGCCCTCTTCCACCAGTATGTCTACCACGCTGGTGGGTTTTGCGTCCTTTTTAATGAGCAGGTCTACACGCAAGACACCGTGCAGGATGGAGTAGACGGACACGACGACCGACTGCTGCTTCACCATAGAGATGAAGCAGTCTCTGGCACGGCTGCTCCACTGGTTTCCCAAAATGATGGACTGGGCTGAAGGGCGCATCCCAGCAACCTGGAACTCCCGGGCCTGGAAAACGAGCAGAGATCAGAGGTTAGCTACCGCCAACCTTCACCGAGGAGGACATTTCCAGCCCAGGACCTGAGGTCTACCTGGAACGGCACAGACAGCAGATCAGATGGAAGTTCTCTGAGGCTGCTGCTGGAGACCACCCCGGTGTTGCCAAAGTCCAGAAAGAACACCTGCAGAAAGAAACAAAGAAAAAAGTTCTCCTTGTTAATGTGTGGGTTCTCTACGGATACGCCCGCACTCCAAAAACATCACCGTTAGGCTAACTTTACAGCTAATTTAAGATTAGACTAGCTTGTTCTTCTTTTTCTCTGCTAATATTTGTGTGCAACTGTCTGCCACCATCAAACCCCAATCTCCCCATTGCGGGACAATAAAGGAATTCTGATCTTATCTGGTGTCTCTAAATTGCTCTTAGGTGTGGGTATGTGTGTGATTGTTTGTCCCGTTTGTTGCCTTGTGACAATCTTCGGCCTGGATGGACGGAAACAAAGCTTATTACACGCGCTTCTGAAAAATTCCTCTCTTCTAATTCTAATTTAGAAAAAGAATCGGTTGCATAAGTAACTTTTTCCCACTGGGCAACAATAATAAGAATAAAGTTAAAGTTTCCTTCAACGAGAATCTAAACATTCACACCTTGCAGTAGCAAGAAAAAGTCCAAAAAGGAAAAGAATCGTTAAACTTTAGTCTTCTACCGTCTAGGGATGGAAACAAATAATCCTACTTACTGTTGAATAATGGTTTATAGGTTTAAAATATGTTTCATCCCATTAACTCATAATGTCTGCTTAGACCAGGGGTGCCTAAAGCAGCTTTTATTTTTGTATTAATTTAAGTCTCAGGATTTTAATCATTTCAGACCATTACATTTCCTTGTAAATATTTTTCTTCCAAGAGTGTTTATTTCTTCTTTAAGTGTTTCTAATTTTCCTTTAAAGACTCAAAAAGGGTGTTTGATGGTTAATACTAGGGCTGGACGACATAGAAAGCAAAGCATATCCATAAAATAGAAATATTGATCGATATCGATCGTTATCATCAAATTCAAAACATATATTTTAAGTGCAGCCCTGGCTATTTTATGCTGTTGCTTAGTGACCTATTTTTAGATAAACACTGAATTCAAACTCAACCCTTTATTCAACCAACGTTTTACCAAAACTGCAAGTTTTTAAAAAAAGAAAAAAAGAACGCGTGCTCTCTGAACTCTTTGAAGGGGGCGGAGCTTGGTGATGGAGCGTTTCCTGGGTCTGCGTTTGTGATTGGTTGGGAGGATGGAACGACTGTAATATTAACCTACATCGCTATTAATGCATAAGGAAGAAAAATTGCTATTGAACATTTTATTGACCCTTTTTTTCTATCATTGATATATGTCTATCGATCGATATCTATCGTTATTGAATCATCGTCCAGTCCCAGTTAATACTTTGTTTTTCTTCTGAAGCAGTATCTTCTATTTGATCGACGCTGGTCCAAGGCAGATAACTGGCATCTTATCTAAAGGAGGGGGGTGGGTGTGTTGGTCGATGTGCTAACGCAGCATCAGAGCATCCTTTTAGTAGTAGTGGTGCAGGCACTGTCTACCAGCGTGCCGGCTAAATACCACTACAATGCGGGTCATATTTGGCCCTAGGACCTGAATTTGACATCTATGCCATAAAGTATGACAAGAGAAAGAAGTATTATATCCCAATCAGGGGTAGTAATCACCTCCACCGTGTTGCCACGCATGTGCAGGATCTTGGCTCGGTAGTACAGACTCTCCTCGTTGTTCTCAGAGTACGGCGCCAGACACAGCAGGTTCGGGTAAAGCGACACGGTCACAGGAGACATGGAGCACTTGTTAATCTCTGCCGTCAGGTGGTGCTGCTTTTCCAAGCTGCCGTCATCTGCTGGGAACCCCCAGAAATGACCGACGTCCAGCACCTGATGAGGAACATAAATAGCTTCTTTAACGTCCTCGGAATAAAAGCATCTAAATATCTGTTAGCGTCCCTTTTAATTTGGGTTAGTCAATCTGACCTCTGTGATGTTCACAAAAAACGAGAGACTGGGAGGCAGCTTGTCTGGGTTGAGCTTGCTGCTGACAGCATCGATCATGGAGAGAGACTGGCTCTGGATATCAACCGTCAACCTGTTAATGAAACCCAAACAAAGTCCTTTTACGTCTCAGACGGAGCACCTTCGTTAACACTGAACTCTGCTAAATCATCATCAGTCAGTCTTCTTTTAAGTGTGAAAGCCTTACAAGCATTTAGAGGGTACTTTAAAGCAAAATAAACCTCAAAGGTTTAGACACAAAACAATTTATGGATCAAAAGAACCCCCTGTTTAAGCTAAACAATAGGATGAAAACACTAAAACTTTAAAATAAAATGGACATCACCGCCATCTGGCTGAAATGAAAAACAACAACAACAAAAAAAAAGGATTTATTCCAAGTTTAAAGGTAAAGTCTAAAGAGGAGCCTAGATGCAGATACAGCCGGATCTTCCAATGCTTTAAGCGGCTTCTTGGTACAACAAGGAACATAAGAGTGTTGCTCTCTCCCTCATGTGTGAAGCAGACAAAATGGCACACCATTCAAACTAATGTAGGGGGGGGGGGGGGGGGGGGGGGGGTTCTGTGTATAAAAGGAGTCCAGGATGGGGAAGACTCATTAAAGTAAAAAATAAAAACATTTACTCTAGCAATTAGTGTGAAATGTTGTAATTATGTTATTGGTCTCACTATTAAATTTAATCACAAGTGCAAGAGCTACCATATTTTTTTTTAATTTTAGACTTTAATTTTAGACTTTAATTTTCTCATAAATTGATGGTGCCCCTTACATATGATTACCGCTGTGCTTACTGGCCGATTTTATGTGGTACAATGTGTTAAAAAATCTGTTAAAATGTGTAAATACGACTTTGGTTAGCAACAAAGCCGCTCCGCTCAGTGGATATTAGGAGCATTACGGTACACCGTGTCACTACCTGATCTAGGGCTGCGTATTATCTAAGACAGGGGTTTTCAAATTCGTTGAAGGTGAGCCTCCCCTAGGAATAGGTAAAGATAACCACGCCCCCCCCCCCCCCCCCCCCCCCAACCACAAACCTACCGCACACAGCTCCCTGCAGTAAATGCATCTTTCTTTCGTGTTCCTGGAATGCTGTGTTTCAAAAACAACTGATAGCCCAACACATGTTTTTTTATTGTATTTCTTTTAACAAAGTACATTCATTAAAAAAAGTCCTATTAATAAAATATCCATCCAAATATTTCCATCTTACAGGCTACTTTTACTGAAACATCACGGACAGAGGGCCTACTTTTAAAATTGAACTGTCATTAGAGCAAATTCATAAACTATTGTTTTCAATAGCAGACAAACTGAACTAAACAGACGCCAATGATAAACTGAACTCACGTCAACAGGAGACGTCAACTGAAATAATAATAAAAAAGATAACCTGAATTTAACATATTACATATTCCGATTTACATATTTAGGCTAATTATACACAGTTTAAACCTATTGCTATTTTAACAACCAAGCATTTTATTAGATATTATTTCTTATCTGATGTATTTCTGATGTTTGGCACTTTGTTTTACCTTTTGTTAAAGTGCTCTTTAAATAATGATGACAATGATGATGATTATGATCAGAATAAACTTTTGCATCACCTCCCAGAAGCTGGAAAGAAAAGAGACAGCTGGTGTTAAGCGTTCAATGAGCAGGTCCAGCGCGCGAGCAAAGTCGCGTGCAGAGATGGAACTGAGCGCGAGGACAGAGCGTGGGCTGAGAAGAGTTTTCCAGAGTCAAGTGCGCGCCAGACCAGTTTTGATCGGGCGCGTGTTGTCTCACTGCGCGCTTGGATTGGTTTCTGCGCGCTCAAAGAAAAGGCACAAATATCTTCTTCTCCAGCACATTCTTCGCGCCTCCCCTGTGACTCTTTGGCGCCCCCCAGGGGAGGCGCGCCTCACCTATTGAAAACCCCTGATCTAAGATGAGCCGATTCAATACGATTCTCCATGCATAGCTCAGCTTGATTTGACTCCAGTATCGATATTTATTACTTTCAAATTAATGGCCAAAGTCATTCAATCAACAAAACCAGCCAAATATTATATTTATCTTCAATTTATTGAACACTAATATATAAACAGGAAAATAAAGTGCATTTGGTTCAAAGCATTTAACGTATCACAGAAACCAAAAATGGACTAAGGAGCTTCTAAAATCCTGTCGGCCGTTCCGCAAATTCATCTCACTTGCACTTCCTCACTGTGAACATTAATGGTGCGCTGTAATAACGCCCCCTAGGGGTTGGGAGGTATGTCGATATTGAAAGCCAGAATATCGATATTAAATTGTTTTTAAAAACATCTATATTAATCTTTGTATCGATTTTTATGCAAAGCCCTAACCTGATCGGCCCTCTGGCCTCGCGCCCCACTATTTGAGAAGTACTGAATTAAAATGTCCAGTTGTCGCAATTAAAATCCAGGTTTCACCATTTGTTCCTCATGATTAGATTAATCAACCAGGATTAAAATAAACAGGTTGTAACATTTGGCTTTTTCCAGATTGATGCAAGAAAAAATAAAATATATATCGCACCCCTAATCTAAAATGTCATGATCTTCTGACAGTAAAGGCCTTCTGCATCGACTTGCTCAAAGTGAGAAATGTCTGGGCAGTGACTCTAAACAGACCGAGGATCAGGATGTCAGCATTAATCAAGGCTCGATACCGCAACCCGCTAACGAAATATTATATCAGTTTATTCCCAAGATTTTTGCAAATACTGAGCAAGAGATTATACAGAAACATGCTGAGCTGCTAGCCGGACAACGGAGCCGTACCGTGAGAATCGCAGGTGGGATATTGCTCTCCTGCCTGCACAGAGCTCGATTTGCTCAGTGGGATAGACTGACAGCTCCAGTTTGAAGCTCCTATGGGCCATCAGGAGGGCGAGCGTCACCTCAGGCAACACCCCCGGATCCTTGGACTTCCCATGAAACTCCACATAAGCTCTGAGGACACACACACACACACACACACACACACACACACACACATCTAAATATAAAATAATAATTGGTATAATAAAAAAAAAAAACCTGTAATAAAGAAAAAAGCTTGGGTGATATCTGATTTGCTGATTTGAATCCCGGTACCTGGAGCAGTCGAAGGTGATCGTTTTCACCTGTCCACACAGGCGGAACAAGGACTGCAGCTGCTTGTAGTACAGAAAATTGTACGGCGGGATGTTCCTCACCTAAAAAAGTAACAATTCCTGGTTTACAACCTAACAAATCTCAATCACAAAACCCACATTAACATTTATTATTTCAATAATTTTTAATAAATGAGTATAAGATTATCTCCTGACAACACCAGTAAACAACAAACGAACCAGATAAAGTTGAGCCATGCCTGCATGTTTTGCTCAATAAGACATTTACAGTATACACTCCTGATCAAAATCTTAAGACCAGTCAAAAATTTGCAAGAATTTGCATTTTGCACTATTGGATCTTAAGAAGGTTCTAAGTAGAGCTTCACAATGTTAAAAGGACAAATCAGTGCAAGAGACAAGAACATTTGAGCAGGGAATTGTCTGAAAACTGCATTTATACTCAAACATGATTTTTTCAGCTGATCAAAAGTTTAAGACCATAGCTCAAAAAACCCCGAAAACCCCCCAAAACAGAAATCAAAATGTCAAAAGAAAGGACTCAGTAATGAGTAGCTCCACCATTCTTGTTGATGACTTCAAACAATCGTTTAGGCATGCTCGATGCCAGTGTTTCCAGGAGGCTAGTGGGAACGTTGCTCCAAGTGTTGAAGATGGCTTAACAAAGGGCATCCATTGTCTGGAACTGATGTCCATTTTTGTAAACTTCCCTTGCCATCCATCCCCAAATGTTCTCAATTGGGTTTAGATCCGGGGAACATGCAGGATGGTCCAAAAGAGTGATGTTATTCTCTTGGAAGAACTCCTTTGTCAGGCGGGCATTGTGAACTGCAGCATTGTCCTGTTGAAAAACCCAATCATTACCACACAGACGAGGGCCCTCAGTCATGAGGGATGCCCGCTGCAACATCTCCACATAGCCAGCTGCTGTTTGACGCCCCTGCACAACCTGAAGCTCCATTGTTCCATTGAAGGAAAACGCACCCCAAATCATGATGGCGCCCCCACCACTGTGCCGTGTAGAAAACATCTCAGGTGGGATCTCCCTGTCATGCCAGTAACGTTGGAAGCCATCAGGACCATCAAGGTTAAATTTTTTCTCATCAGAGAAGACAACTTGCTTCCACCTTTCAATGTCCCATGTTTGGTGCATCCTTGCAAAGTCCAAACGGGCAATTCTGTGGCGTTGAAGAAGACGTGGCCTTTGAAGACGTTTTTTGTTTCTGAAGCCCTTCTCTCGCAGATGCCGTCTGATGGTTATTGGGCTGCAGTCAGCACCAGTAATGGCCTTAATTTGGGTAGAGGATCGTCCCGTGTCTTGACGGACAGCCAATCGGATCCAGCGGCTCAGAGCTGGTGAAATTTTTTGGGGTCTACCACTTGACTTTTTTGTTCCATAACCCTCAGGATCATTTAAAAAATGACTGTCTTACTGCGTCCAACCTCAGCAGCGATGGCACGTTGTGAGAGGCCTTGCTTATGCAGCTCAACAATCCTACCACGTTCAAAGTCAGTGAGCTTTTTTGCTTTTGCCATCAGGAGGTCTTGACAGTGTAAAGACTTCACAGAAAATGACATGGAATCCAGATGTTTGCACAGCTTTTGGCTTTTAAAGACTATGGTCTTAAACTTTTGATCAGCTGAAAAAATCATGTTTGAGTGTAAATGCAGTTTTCAGACAATTCCCTGCTCAAATGTTCTTGTCTCTTGCACTGATTTGTCCTTTTAACATTGTGAAGCTCTACTTAGAACCTTCTTAAGATCCAATAGTGCAAAATGCAAATTCTTGCAAATTTTTGACTGGTCTTAAGATTTTGATCAGGAGTGTATATATATTTTTTAGAATCAATCAGCAAAATGAAATCTCTTATCAGATGTCACAACTCCAAGTAATATTCCTTCAGACATAAACATCGTTACCATGACCGTTCTTTGAGGGTTGAAGCCACTCAGCTCTTTGCAGACCTGTTGTTCATCTATCTCCTGCTGGAAAAAGTAGTTTGGGTAGAACGCGCCGGCAATGACAATCTAAAACAAAATCCATGAAAGGTTATTGCTAAGGTATCGAAATGCACCAAAATCTCGTTTCACAAGAGTCGGTCTGGTGTACTCATCACACTTTTAGTCATGGAAATCATGCATGCGTTCGTTGTACAGAGACGACTAACCTGGAGGATGAACTTTTGCCGGTGAATGCTGGTGTGGTCTGGAGACGGAGAGTCCTCTGGAACGTGCATGTTGAACTGGGACACGCGCTTCTTCAGGTCCTTGTACAACTCTGCCACCTGGACAGAGTACAGAGTAAACACGCTGTCCAAGAAAAGTCTCACCCTGGACTTAAACCAAGTCGGCTCGATCCTCTCATTGGATAATGAGTGAATGGATCATGTTTCAGCCGGCAACAAGTTATTTAATCTCAACAGATGCAGAGAGCAGCTCCTCATTTCTCTCCCATCTCATCTAGTTTCTAAACTAAACCACAAACTGCTTGGATCTGCCACCTGCCTCGTCTCAGATACTGTCATGGTGAAAAAAAAGTATACCATCCACCAATGCAAAAAGATTGGAGGGTGTACTTCCTTATTTTCCATGATCAGTGTAAATGATGGCTATAGAAGCTATATTTGCATGCACAAAATTCACGATCGGATTAAATGTATTCAGATAAAAAAAATAATAATTGGATTGTATCGTTTGTGTGGGATTACAATTAAGCCGATAATGTGCATTTATATGCACCTGGTTTTATTCAGAATACAACCTCTGACATGTGCAGTTATCAAATTTCCCTTAAAGGGACAGTGTGTAACTAATTTGGCTTGTAATTAGCAAAAATCAAGTACTGCCTTTATAAATATATATTCTGGCAAAGTATAATCACCTCAAAAAAAAAATGAAAGCATCCTCAACTTAGAACTAGAAGTTTATAAATACATGGGTATGGGTGCACCCACTGGGAGGCGCCATGTTGCGCCGCTATTTTCTGATTACAGCATGTCTGCTATATGAAGACATGCTGTTGGTGGAGGAGGAGTATAAACAAGCAAAGACGGCCGTAGATCATTCTACTTGTCATTTTCTGTAGAAATGGAGAACCATTCATACTCTTTGCTTAACGTGAGGGAAGAGAAAATAACCAGGAAAAGAAAGTAGTAATAACCAGGAGAAAACGAGAGTCTGTGTCGGAGCAGCTATTATTACCAGGAGGAGATAATTAATGAGGAAGCGGAGATTTAAAACGGACGTGAAGGTTGCAGGCTTTCTGCTGGACATCAGGTGAGTTAATTCAATATAACAGTCAAGTTTATTTTGGCTTAATGTTAGAAACAGGGCACCGTGGTCCAGCTACTACTCTGTCCTCCCGGTTCTGAGAGGCCTCTGAACTTTTGCAGGTGTACTCGGGACGTCAACCAATGAGAGACTCTGCTATGTGACGAGGTGGAGGATTTTCCAACAGGGAAAATATTTTTACTTCGGATCACTGATAAATGTCATCATCTAGACACACTAACCTAAGACAGATGGACAGATACTCTTCAGCTGAAAAGGGGGCGCCTGTACTTGGTGTCCTGTTGGGAGATGCGGGCACCGATGCCAGTCAGCAGGTTGTCAAACTGGGCTCAGGTGAGACATAAATAGTGCTGAAAGCGACCGTCTTCAGCGCACGGCTCCTGTAGTACTTGGTGAAACTCACCAAACTCAAAACGCCTCTGACTTATCTGGTGAATTCAGACACGGCGCAGATCATATTATATTATTCAGTAAATAAAGCCAAGCCACTTTCTCAGTTGAGCCGTTGGACACCTTTGACGTTGAAAAGGTGTTTGGTGTGAACGCAGCATTAGAGGTTCTGGTTACGGTTGAGTCGCTACTGTATAAAGTATAATTTTGAGCTCTTTCAATGTTTCCAACAGAAAGATTGTATCTGTAGCCCCGACAGTTTTGCTTTCCGACGTATTTCCACCCCTCAATGTGGAACTACGTCACGTTTAGGCCGGCCGCACATGTACACTCAGGCTGCCTCATTCAGAATAACTTGATCCTGACAAGCCTTTACTTGCATGCCGATCGGATTATCAATCAGCATAAACCACCACTCATTCAGATTACAATTTCATTCCGATTAAACTTAATCCGATCGCAATATGCCAATTGTCGTGTTTACATGATGCATTTTTATTCCAATTGACCCCTTATTCCGATTACTTTTGTCCATGTAAACGTAGCTACAGATGCTTAAAAGGTTTCCTATTACCGCGTACAACTTGTTTTCAAATAAAAAAGGTCAGCATTATTTTAAAATGGGGTCAACGGCAATCACATAGTGTCAATGTTTAGGAACATCAGTGCTTCTCAAATAGTGGGGCCGCCCCCGGTATTGTAGGGGGGTGGAAGAACAGCCTTGCCTTTTTTCAGCCAGAAAATCCAGGCGTTCCAAATCATTGTAAATGTGACAGCAGCACCCCCTGCTGTCTGAACTGTACCTGCAGTCAGTAGTATGATGAATACTATTAAACTCCTAAAACATACATAACTTAATGTATAATCTGACCCAATCTGTATAATATGATTGAACTTAACTTTGTAAAGTGCCTTGAGATGACATGTTTCATGAATTGGCGCTATATAAATAAAATTAAATTGAATTGAATTAATGCAACTGAAGTTTGTCTTTAATATTAATGGCTTGATATTTTTGCCATATGAGGTTCATAACTAGTTAAAAGTTGACTGAAAGTACAGGTTCGGGCTAAGAGCCATTTATATTGTTATTATAGAGTTAAAGTGTGGTAATGTTGAAACATTCTAGTTGCTAGAAACCATTGTTATAGATTATAAATGAACCCATATAAGTTATAAACTTTAAAAGGGATTCTGGGTAATCTTCAGAAAGACAGCTTCAATGCATTAAAACAGAAAACGATAAAAGTTACATTTTTGACCCAGTTTGTTGGGATGGTGGGTGGGTCAGAAAATTTGGGTCAGGGCGGCGCAACAAAACATTTTAGAACCACTGGTTTGGATGCGTCTACAGTCAAAATAATCCCAATTTAAAAAGCATTTTTTATCTGTAATAAATAAAAGTTAAATGACGAAGCTCCTAGTTATGTCTGCACCTCTCTGATCCTCTTGATTTGAATGAAGTTCTCTTTGCCCCAGCTCAGCTCATCCTGGGGGGGGGGGGGGGGGGGGCAGAAGGGGAAAAAAAAAATACATATTTTAATGTTCTAGTATTCCTGGTGCAGATGGACAGGCTGCTGCTGAACTGGAATAAACTGTTGGCATCTTGATACACTACCAATTTGATTTGATCAAAATTAACATCACAATCGTGAGAATTTTCTGACTACATAAATTTCTTAATGAGCAGAAAAATATTGTTTAATAATTGTAATTAAAGTGTTGTTTACCTTTGGGTGTCTCAGCTGTCCGATTGTTTTAGCAGAGTACCACGCCTAGATTAAAAAAGTTTTTTTAACAGGCATGTATATATTTAAAACAAAATCTATGGATATCACATGAAACATACGACGGATAATCACCCTGAAAGCATTGACGAAAGCTATCGAGTCACTTTGGGAACCACGGGCAAAAGCCAGCCTGCTCCTGAAATCATAGAAAGAATAAAAACATACAAAGACCATTCTTACAGCAATGCAATACCAGCAATAACATTTTTCACTTTCCAGATAGTCTGACGGAGCTAATCCAGGTGCTCTCCAAGTGGATATAACAACTATACTGATTAGCAGATAAGAAATTCCCTAACAAAGAAAGGTACCCAAGCAGAGCCGCAACAGGCAGTGATATTATATCTGTGAATTAGTGCAGATTCTGGATGTTACTCACCTGTAGCCTGCAAGCTGCTGCATGGCTGGAATGGCAAAGAAGCTCTTCAGAGAGAGTGATGCAGCTGGAAATAAAGAGGAACCAACATGTAAACAGAATAATAAATAATAGAGATGCAGTTATTAAAGATGTTACTGCATTTTCATGTTGATAAGCTTGTATGAAATATTGGGACAAAAAGCAGAAAATTCAGAGCCAGTAGGTTATTTCTTTTACGTTGCACCAAGTTGATGAGGAAAGTGCAAAATAATTGTATCTTATTACAGGAAAAAATAAATAAAAGTCAGCCTGCAATTTAAGCAGCAAAAATTCAGTGTTTAGAAATTGACAACTGACAAGCAAGCTATAATTAAGCCCAAAGCCCATGTTAGAGTGTGAAGTCAACTTTTTATTTGTATCAACGCCACAGATAAGTCGTCAAAACACCAGTGGAAACGAGCAAAAAGGTGGCCAGCAACTTCAAAAGGCAGAGTTTCCGCTACCTGTAATTAATCGTGGCGCACAGCCACGGCAAAATAAAAGCTGCTACACCTGCAAAATTACATCTTTTTTAAAGTATATGTTACAACAATGTAAAGCATATGGGATATATTTGTCCAATGTTATGTTGAAATGAATCAATATAAAACATAAATGTACTTTATTTTGAAAAACCAACACCGCCTACTCCTTCCTGTCTGGCAGGGAAGCTGGCTAGTGACTACAGCGCTGCGGTGCACTGCTCTCTGGAGGAAGGAAAACTAGAGACTACAGTCCATTGTTGCCCATTTGTTTCTATATTTAGCAACTTTTCAGACCCATCAAGCAGCTTTCTTTCAAAAAGCGACTGGGAACAAGTCTACCAACTTTTTCAATATTAATAGCGACTTTACTGAAAGCACCAGTCGTTCTGGAGTCGCTGTACTGAGGCAGCAGCGAGGGCTGCTGTGCTCGTTCTACTTCCCTCAGCGCTGTCTCACAGGCACACCACAGCTGCTGCTGCCTTGTCCTGAAAGCCCTGTATTGAGTCAGAGCAGACCCATGGCAAAATGGATCATGCATGCAAAAAAGGGCTGGTGATCCCACCCCGAATTACAAAGAGGAAAAAAAATATGCCGTAAATATAGATTTTAAAGTAGTCTTTTTTGTCTCTGGAACTGTTGCACTAAAATAATTCCATGAATTTGATTCACACACAGCTTCAATCACTCATTCACCTCGTTTACTTTGTGTGCCTCTGATAACTTTCTTTTTGGTACAGTTTGCTTTATGCAGTGTGGAATCAGGCAATGTATTAAAACACAAATAATTTAATTATCACATTCTCTGGGGGAAACCCTGTGACATCATCCAGCGTGCTTTTGAGCTTGAGTTGTTCAAAAAGGATGGCACTTAAACAGCTTTAAACAGACGTATACCAATTGCAGCAAACTTGATGACTGACCTATGATGAGACACTCATCCAGACAGCCAAAGACATGACCCAGGACAATTAACTTTCCCAAGTGAAGGTTCACAGGCAAGTGGGCGAGCACTCGGCCAAGAAATGTCAGGTCTCCATCCTCTGTCTGACCATCGTCATCCGTTTTCGCAGACAGCGCACCCATCTGAGGAATTACACATCATACCAGCGTTAAAGACAGCATAATACTACATCTAGTCTTATAAGTTTACAGATGTTAAACCCCACCCAACATCCCAATCATTAGCTGCAGCCTTGCTCATTGGAAAAAAGGAACCAACTTTAACTAGTGTATTTGTCCTTGATTTGAGCAGAAAGGTTTAAGTGATCTGCCAATGGAATAAGATTTTTGCACTTAAAGCTAGGGTCTGATTTTTCTGAAAGTTTCCCCAAGTCCCTTTTTGAATAACTGTGCATGCGCCAGACCGTCTTACCCGCTCTTCCGCTAGTCAGGGGCTCGCATGTAAAAAAAAATCTCCCAAATCCACTCTGGTCTTATTTGCTTCTACTGAGGCCTTCTTCTTCTTGTTATAAACATGAACGCAGTTTACTTCTTGTGTCTCTCAGCTATGTTTAAAGTTAGAGCAGAGGAGCTACAATGAACGGCTAACTGCTAAGCTAACTGCTAAGCTAACCAGATACATTAACATTAGAAGTGCGCATGTGCAGCCAGCAAATGGACACAAACAGACACTGGTGTTACATGAGCGCGTCAGAATGATTGGCATGTGGGACAACTAATAGATAAGATGATACCTCAGAACTTGAGGGACAGAGGGGGGTGAGTATATAACGTGTATAGGTGAGAGCAGGAACAAAACTGGCACATCCATGTCCTTCGGACCAAATGGCAAAGATTGGTTAGAGATTTTACAGGCCTTAAGCGGATTTTTTTAACTTCCTTTTTTGTGAATACATAATCTATTAACTACTTTCAGGATGGAAAGAGAATTTTACCCTGTAAAACAAAAAGTGTTTCTGAACAGGATTACCAGCTATAGCTTTAACATAGGAACAACTCATGTCCATCTTATTTTGAATGCAGTTTATCATCTTATTTTATGGGTAAAATACTCATTCCAGTGGCAGATACTTTTATTTACCTGATCAAATCAAGAACATTGTACTTACCTTAAGCTGACTTTTTTGTCCTGTAGTCTAATAAAGTCTCCTATCATAAAACTCATCCACCATTACTAAAATGACTAAATTCAATAGAGTTGCAACCTGCCTAAATCAGCACAATAATTATTTTTATTTTATTTTTTTCTTCCCAGTGTCCTGTCTAGCAATGTGGCAATAAAAATGTATGTCTTAATGCCAAATAGAGCTTGAAAGATTTTGCTTTCACAAGTGGAGCAATCAGCTTTCGCATAGTGCTCCGCCTAATTTATACATGTAAATAGTTTTATTGTGATTCCTACGGGGAGAATTTCAAATTATGTGGACACTACAATGGGAAAGTAGGAGAATAAAGGAAGAACAAGAAGAGAAAAAAAGAAAGAGAAGAGGTGAAAGAAGAGATAAAAGGGAAAGAATGATAACACGTCTTCCGTCTGCTTCATCACCTGGAAAGAGACGCAAAAAGAACAGCACAACCAACGGATATAGTATAACAGATACAATAGAGTAACACCTTGATACCATTGCTAAATCATATGTATTATTATTTAAACTGACATGTATAATGTGATACCTGAGAAAAGAAAGTAAAAAAAATAAAAACAAACAAATGTCTTGTTGGTCCATCAAGTCATGAGGAAAAATCAGAATGGGTTGTAAGCAAAGGAATTTCAGACTTTTACAGGCACCAGGAACTGCCCCCCTCAGCAGGGTGCTGCTGCTATAAAACCAAGCTTCCCCGCAGACAAACGTCCTCATTTTCCTGTTGCTTCATTGGAGCAACATTGGGGGGGGACACCCTCCTACTTGCCTGTGGAGTCTTGAGAGGGTCTGCGCTGGGGAGACAAGCCACCCATGCGACCCACGTGGGACTCAAAGACTCACTATTCAATTCAATTCAATTTTATTTATATAGCGCCAAATCATGAAACATGTCATCTCAAGGCACTTTACAAAATCAAGTTCAATCATATTATACAGATTGGGTCAGATTATACAGATTGGTCAAAATGTCCTATATAAGGAAACCAGTTGATTGCATCAAAGTCCCGACAAGCAGCATTCACTCCTGGGGAACCGTAGAGCCACAGGGAGAGTCGTCTGCATTGTACATGGTTTTGCTGCAATCCCTCATACTGAGCTAGCATCTGCAGGTTCGACCAAGCTGAGTAAAAGTGCTTTCTGCGAAACTGACATAATCAAATCAGTGGTGGTCTGTCTAAGCTGTGCAGGAGAGAGCCGACTCGAGACGGCGCCGCGCGGTCTCCTCGCCAGGCCAAGCTGAGACGAGGGGCTGATCTGGGGTCGCCCGCTGCAGCGCTGAGTTTCACATGCCAGAGCTTCTTCATAACCATGCCATGCTGATGTAATTCAAGTGTGTTTTTACGGTTATAACAAACTTTTACCCCGTTTACACTACCCTTTTTTAACCGTGCCGAGACCGGTAACTGAGAAATTTTGAGTGTAAATGGAACGCAAACTGAACTGGACCGTGCCAGACACAACCGGACCGCGATAAATCTAGACCAGTTCCATGGGTGGGCTCGGCCCGGTTTTTCCCCATCTCGGTTCTCAGATAAAGAGCACATGAGCAGACCGCGTCATCTCCTTACAGTCAGCTGACTAATTTTGCGGTTTCAGACATTCATAAAAATACTAGCTTCCCTACCGTGACACACGATTTCCAGAGATGATTCTGCTTAGCAGTGGGATGAACCTCAACATCTGTCATTGTTTCCTGTGTCTGTAAGCCCTGATTAGACGTTCGTTTGTCTTATCCACGTCCCAAAAGCCGACTCTGTCAAGTAAATTCACCAAAGGTTGCCTTCTTCGCCAGACTCTCCGCAAAAAGCAATTATAACCAAGCATAACTTCCTGAATGTTACAGGCGTTGCCATTTTGATTTCCTTGAGTCCCTCCTTCCATCCTAGAGAGCAGTAGTACCGTAGATCGTCACTAGGAGGCGAAGAACCGAGATAGTGTGTTGTGTAAACGGTCGTCAGAACCAAGCTCCGCTTGGTTAACTGATCCAAGCTCGGTCCGAGCTCGGCACGGATCGGTTTAACAAGGGTAGTGTAAATGGGGTATTATATACAATAATGGGAATTGATGTGTTTTCAGAAAAAAAGCCGAAGCTTTTTAAAGTTAGCACCGAATGTCCACTAGCCTAATGCTATTAGCTTTCGGATAACATTCGCTCTTCCCAGATATGCGACTATGGTTCGTTTCAAACAAGGTTTGTTTTGTTTCGCTCCATCGTCGTTCGATAGTGTTAAGAGCATTATTACTGCAATGATATATTAATGTTGATTTAATGGTGTTTTTGTATAACTTTAGGATTAACCGATTTCAGCGACTTTTCAGCTTCTGGAGGAATAATCGCATTAATAAATCGAGTGTCCTAAGGTTACTAAGCAAATCACTCTTTAAAATTTTATTTTATCAAGTAATGTTTGTTTAACAGGATTTGCATCGTCAATGGCCTGAAATGCATACCAAATGTTTTTCTAAATTAGTTAAACTAATTTAACCTTATTCCATGTTCTTCAAGATGAACTTTGGTTCTTTAACTTAAATCTGCAGTGAACCAGATTTCACAGAATCATTCTGATGATCAACCACTTTTAATTTGTCTTTTGTTTCTTTTGTGTGTACATAGTTCCTTAGCTTCTTTTTATCTTCATTTTGCTTAGTAGTAAGATTTGTTGATTGAAATATAGTGTTAATCCAGATAAACAACATTATATAGTGGTGTTCTCTGGATGTTCATATTATTTCTGTTAAATTCTTGAACTTGAAGAGTTCTTGAATGTGTGCAGTTTGCAGTTTAAAAGGATGCCGGTGCTCGAATCATTCCTTTCAACTATATTCCTAATATCAGCTGTTTGGGCTGATAGTCACCGGACAATAACTAACAGACAGAGTTATTTATTAAACATTTAACAACTTAAAGCAGTGTGTAATGGCACAACAGTCTCTTCTCTGGTAGAATGCATTTTTTCACAGCTTTACTTGCCTCTATGAGTTGGAGAACTGTCCTAACAATGTCAGAGAGGTTGGGAGGTGAGAGCGCTGTAGAGAGGAGGGAGCGAGGGTCTCCCATGTCCAGCAGCTTGACCTTTAACAGGATGGTTGACAGAGGAGCAAGCTGAGGAAAGGCACAACATGCTGATTATTTGCTTTTGATGATGCTTTCTGAAGCCAGCTTTAAAAGGGGTTGGTCATTGGCTCTCCCTTACCTGCATCTCAGGAATCATATATTCAGGGATGTCGTTCATCCAGAAAGCTTTAGTCACAAGCCGGTAGCAGTAGCCCTTTGACACTCGACCTGCCCTCCCTGTCACACACACATCCAACATCAGAAAGCAGACCGCCGTCTCGTTCTAAAACACCATTTAAGAGTCAGCAGCAACTTTTGAAAAACTAAAATGAAACACAGTTTCTTTGAGCTGAATGTATCGTCACAGCCCTAGCTCTGTGCTGCAGCTGCTTACCTTTGCGCTGGTTGCAGTTGGTTTTGGATGCCCAGGTCAGATGCAGAGACTGATAATTAGTATCTTTATCACACACCAGGTGACGGGCCAGGCAGAAGTCAATAACTGAAGGGTAAAACATCTGTTGAATTTAGTCTAAACTATGCTAAACAAAAGCCAAGATTCTGATTAAAGATTAATTAAAACAAAAAAAAAGAACCATATTTGACGTCTGGCACAGTCACCGAACTCTCAGCAATGTTGGTAGAGAGGATCACCTGAGAAGGTAAAGAGATCACCAGCACATTTAAAGACAAGGATTACAACAGACAGGACTTCTACCAATAATAACTGCTGCAACAATAAGAACTGAAAGTAAACTGGAAGGTGAATATAGAGAATAAACCATCAATCGTCCACTTTAATAGCAAAAGTTTATATGTCAATAAGATCATAGGAACCCAGTTTACACACACTTTACACTGCCAAATTAGAAACTTGGGAGGAGGAGTGGAAATATATATACAAGCACATCATTGAAATATAATTTGTTAGGTACTATGACAACACTAGCCGACAATTTCATGGAACGTAGAGCATTTTACATCTACAGTGTAGACAGCTTCTTTCACACAGCTGTCACGCTCCTGAACGCCTCCTGACACAACTATAAGGACTGTAACCCCCCATCCCCCCATACAATAATAACATATGGACTGTTCCCCTCACACACACACACACAATTTGTATACAATCTGTATAGATTCTGTAAATCTTATCTGCCATTATTTATCTTGTATTTTAAACCCGCTAATACATAAATAATCCTTCTCCTAACATTCCTGTATATTTTGTATAATCTGTGCATATAGCTCCCATATTTATATTTATACACAACATTTTATAGTTCAATTCAATTCAATTTTATTTATATAGCGCCAAATCATGAAACATGTCATCTCAAGGCACTTTACAAAATCAAGTTCAATCATATTATACAGATTGGGTCAGATTATACAGATTGGTCAAAATGTCCTATATAAGGGAACCAGTTGATTGCATCAAAGTCCCGACAAGCAGCATTCACTCCTGGAGAAGCGTAGAGCCACAGGGAGAGTCGTCTGCATTGTACATGGCTTTGCTGCAATCCCTCATACTGAGCAAGCATGAAGCGACAGTGGGAAGAAAAACCACCCATTAACGGGAAAAAAAAACCTCCGGCAGAACCGGGCTCAGTATGAACGGTCATCTGCCTCGACCGACTGGGGTTACAGAAGACAGAGCAGAGACACAACAAGAGAGACAAAAAAGCACAGAAGCACACATTGATCTAGTAATCTGTTCTATATTAGATGGTAATAGTCGGTGATCTGTCCTCCCTGGATGATTTCACAGTCAACAGAACGTCAGACCAGGTGTACCTACTATGAAGAAAAAAGAGAGAGAACAAAAAGTTAAAAGCTGAAATGACAACAGTCATTTCAATGTAATAGTCCCCTACTATTACTTTTTACTTATACATACACTTATAAATAATATTTATATCCTGTATATCACTTCTGGATAGATGCAAACCACATTCGTTGCTTTTTACTTGTGACAGTGCAATGACAATAAAGTTGAATTCTATTCTATTCTATTAATCAAACTTTAACCGTTACTTGTATATGTAGGTAGTGAATTAACTTTTAAATTAGATATTTTAAGGGCTGAATTATCTCCTAATTACAGGTTCTGTCCTAATTAAGGACGTTTAAGTATTGTCATTTTGTTAATTTTTTTCTCTTATAAGGGAACCTGTACCTTCAGAAAGTTGAGTATTGCAGATTTTTCATTGCATTGCTATAAAGTTTTAAATTCCAGTATGACGACAACCATAACAGAAATTACAAATAAGCGTAGGGCTGGGCAATAAGGACCAAAACTAATATCTCAATAGTTTTAGGATTAATATCAATAAACGATAATTATCAAAAAAAAAATCTTTTCATAAATTTTAAAAAGGCATCTCTGAATCAAAGCTTTATCCCAAATGGCACACAGGCACATTTTTTTAATAAACAACTGTAAATAAATATGAGAAGCGGCTGAAAAATACCTTACTGCAACACATAAGTCTGATTCTAATAGACCATCTCAATATGATATAGTCTCATCTCATCTCAAAGATTTTTTAAATATCTGGATAATTTTAAAGATATATTAACCAGCCTTAATTATTGAACACCCCTTCCCTCTAGTTTTGCAGTTAATAATTTTAACTGTAAATGCAATAAACTGGGGAGAAACAAATACAAATGAGAAGAGAGGAATAAATCGACCCTTGTTAGGAGATTTAATGACAGAACTGAGAAACAAAAAATTTTACATTCCTCAAAGACGCATTAAACATTTTTTTTATTCATACATCAGTAGCTCGCTCTGGTTGCATACAAAGTTTTTATGAAAGATTATCATATCTTGCTGCCATATTAGTTATTATTTTGCCATTTTACTCTTTGTTTTTGCTGAGTTTGTTAGTAAATAAAGCCTTTCATTTTTATTTACAATAACAATGGAAGCACAACACTGAGCGTGTGCAGGAGGGGATAAACCAGGAAGCAGCGAACGGCTATTAGCATCTCCCACCGAAGTAATGTAAACAATGTAGAATGGTTCAAGATCCAAAAAAAAAAAAAAAAAAATATATATATATATATATAAATATAAATAAATAAATATATATATATATATATATATATATATATATAAAAATTCGCTAAGCTGCCGGGATGTGACTGCAGAGTTGTCTGGCATGAGTAAATGTTCTGATTTATACTGTGATATTAGTGATAGCAATGCTTTTCTAAGTGTCTGGTTTGAAGTACAAACAAAATCAAATAGGTCGGCTGATTAGTTCTTACCTCGGTGCTGTGTCCCTGTTTGCATTTATGAACGGGAAATTAATATTTGATATGAGATGCTGTAGATCGGTTTATTTAATTATTAACGGCTGCTTTACCACGAGACATAGAGGATCAGGCTTGGTTCTGCATTATCATAGTGATTCATTGATTTTTATTGCATTTACTATTATGCTTTCTGACAGTTCTGCAGTACTGCTGGTAGACGGCGCCACGTCCATTTACATCTGATCACCCCCCCCCCCCGTGCTGTGTTTTTTTAGGCTCAAAAAGGACCATCAATACACTATCAGGGTGGGCGCTTAGTGTATATAACCTTATTTTATCATGATCACACGGTTTGTTGTCTTTTTTTTATATGTATTTAATGTGGCTACAAACCTTAAAAAAACTCTTCTCTAAAGCGGTATGGAGGAAACCATACTTATAACAACCTTCCATACCTAAACAGGTCTGAAACATCCAACTTAAAAAGAGAAGTCAGGCACAGAAATTTCAAATTTCATAAGAAAGCACTGTGGGCACAGATGTCATATAGAGTAAAATCAGCAGCTTTTACCTTCCTGTACCCAGGGACGGGGGAGAGGAACACACCGTTCTGCTCCTCTAGAGTCACGGATGAATGGAGAGGATAAACCTGCAATCTGAGGCACGGCCACACATTTATTACATAATTAAAATACAACAAGTTTAATTAAGAAAGCAAATTTATCTATTAGCACACAGAAAAAACACAGCAGTCCAGTTCCACTCATCCTTTTGTATTCCAATCTTAAAAAAAAAAAAAAAAAAAAAAAAGTTTTATGTGGAAAAAAAAAAACATTTCAAAAAGTAAATTCAGTAGCTCACCTTTGGTGAACGAGCTTGGACAAGTTCTCCTTCATGGTGTTTATCTCATGTAAACCAGGAAGGAAAACCAGAACGCTTCCCCTCTCTGTCAAAGTCATCCCTCCATCTTTCTCAGCTTTGCTACTCACACATCAATGACAATTAGATTTTTTCTGATCAGCAGATTTAAAACTGACAAAAGCCTCATTATAATTTAGTCTCACCTGAAATCTTTGCCCTCCATCTCATCAAAGCTTTGGATTAGACTGATGGCAAGATTATACATGTTAGGCAAGATAAACAGGTCCTCAGTATTAGGCATCTCAACCTGATTTGAAAAAGAAATTTAAATAAAATCACACATTAACCAACAGCTTAGTTCAGCAGTGTTGGCTGTTTATTTTTAGATCTCTTCACCCTGCAAGGAAGCAGTTTCTGAAGGTCATCCAGGTAAAACTCTTCAGTAGTGTAGGGTGCTCCCTCCACTTCAAACACATAAGCAGGGCTCATTTTGCCCCACACCGGCATGGCGAAGTAGTCTGCAAACTCTCTGCAGTTGATGGTGGCTGACATGAGGATTATCTGCCCAAAATACAAATATAAATTAACAAGAAGTGATGCACAGGGGAAAAGACAATGCAGATGTTCCCTGAAACCACCAATTACCTTGACATGACAAGAGTTGGTATGAAGGAGCTTTCTCAACACCAACAATAGAAAGTCCATCTCCTCGCTGCGCTCATGAACCTACACAAAGTCAAAGACATTAAAAGGTTAGATTTCAGATTGGTGGCGCTTATGGTAAAATCCTGTTCTTGTTGGGTTTAGCGGCACCCATTAAATAAAAAAAAAGAAAAAGATTAACACCCAGGACCATCTTATGCATTAGACTCATTTTAGTGCCTCTGCATTAGATAAAGGCTTGTGTTATTTGTAACAATCAAAAGTCTAATACCGCTATAATTTCCTGTACATATTTTGATTGAGTGCATATTTTTGTTAATTAGAGCTGCATAATATTAGAAAATCTTGGAATGGCGATAATATATAATGCAATGAGGATATCAGGTGCAACAGACGCCTATTTTCTTCTTTACCCTCTTTCTCACATGTGCTTCATACTAGACTCATTTGTGTCTGGTGTGAACATCTGTACAATTGTTGCACTCCAAACAGTCCTACGTGGGATTAATATTGCACAAACTAATACTGCGAGGACAATATATGGGGGATATGTTGTTCAGCCCTAATGTTGATGCATTGTGTGTTTTATCACAATAGAAGTTGCGGTTTCTTATGAGCTGTGTGGTTAAATGTTAGTGGGAGCAGATATTTTTTGTGAACCCGCTAAAATTAAGCAGCCCAGAGTTTGTTGTCTTTTTCTAACTAAAAATCTCTGCACACATGACCTAAAGTTCCACTCAACATTTACAGGGGTTCAGTAATAAAAGGGCGGTACAGTAATATGTGATTAGACTGATATCACAGGGATACCATTTAATTCCACACAGAAAATACCTTCAAACAACAGCAAAAGACTAATTTTTTAGGACCGTATGATGGAGAAAAGCATGCAGACAACTGTTCTCTTCACATACCTCATCTACAAAAATGTGAGAATACTCTGTGAGGGACTTGGCCAAAACCAGCTTTTGCAGCAGAACCCCCGTGGTCATGTAAATTAGCCGAGTGTGCTCAGTGGCCATTCTCTCCAGTGCGACCTGAAAAACACACACAGTTTTATCCATAAATACAATGATAGATTAAATAGTTTACGCAAAAGAGATCCATTTGTTTTTGTGGCAAAAAACACTATTTGACATCCTGTTAACGCTTATGTTTATAAAAAAATTTAGTCTATATTCTGTTGCGCTACTGCTGACTTATTATACATTGAAATATTTAAACATACATTAACTCTACCCTAAATTAAAAATACAGCCAATTTTCCACCAAGTCCCAGGATTTAAATATGTGGATTTTTTTAAATCCACGTCACCATGAAAAACAATACTCAGTCAACCCATTTTTAGCACACTAACATCCATGAGGTGCTCTGAATCAGCCATTCATGGTTGAATCTGGGCGTGTAGAGGGCTGAACATGGGGGCGGAACCAGGTACGCAAATCTTCAGGTACAGCTGTGATCTATAAAGGAAAATTGTGTGCTTGTGTGCGTGCGCATGATTTTATAAATCTGAATTTTTTCTGCCGTACGGAATCTGTTTCTTGGCATGCGTCTCCTGACAATCTTGGCCGATCACTTCCTATTTTTTTTTTTATTTCTCGCAAGGAAGGAATGTGGTTCACATGTTGCCCTAAAATATATATATATTCCTCCAAACTGTTTTAAGGCATAGTAATACTGCAAACTACTGAATTTAAATAGTTGAAATGAAATTAAACAAGCGAGTACTCCATATGACATAAATAATTGTGGTAATCCAAACCGAACCAGAATAGAAAGTTTTGTCTGATTTAATGTTGGAGTGAAAACAACATTGTTGTTAAAACACTAAACATCTGGTTTCAAAATGAGAATTACATCTCATTTTAGCCGTGACTGTTTTTCGTTCTCCCACTAACAGTGACATCATCTCTAACTCCAGAGATCTGGACCAAGCGGAGGAAAACGGTTATTTTAAGCCACAGCCTTTCAGAGCTCTGCACAAGACGGCAAAGCATCTTGGCAACGAAGCACCGTAAACATCGTTAATGCATGAAAAAAATAAATAAAAACCTTTCAGCAATAAAACTGCTTCAATGAAAGATTCTGAATGTCTTAAGACTAAGGGTCCTTGGTCATGGTATTTGTGATTATGGTTTCAACTTCTATCTTTATGGATGATTGTTTTATAGCATTACTTTGATTCAAACGTTTTCTTGCTTTTGACGATTTTATTCCTACAAACTTAAAAGCTCTTAGAGTAAAAGTGCATCACTCATTCAGCACAAAAATGAGTCAAATTGCCCTTGTATAGTTTTGCTTCACAACTTAATCCATGAAGTTACAGTTTGCGGTTAGAAGTAGAGATGCGCCGATCCGATACCCAGATCGGATATCAGCTCCGATATTGACTAATTAGCCGATTAACTAATTAACTTTTTTAACAATGTTTATTTCTAGCCTGATAACTTCACTCACATGGCAAGGTACATGGTTTATTCATTCAACAGTAGTATCGGATCATATCGGCTCATACGCTTAGCCCAGGTATCATTATCAGATTGGGAAAAAACTGGATCGGTGCATCTGTAGTTAGAAGCCAACATTTCGTGGGTAGAGCCATTATAGTCAGGCACAAGTATCGATTAATTAGTTAATATAAAGTTGATTGAACTTATCGATCTTGATAAGCAGCCATTTTCTTAAAAATCCTAGTTTTCTCTTGTATCAAGAGGGTCTTTCCATAACTTGAAGGGAAAGTTGTTGTTTTTTTTTTACAATGTGCTTTATTTTAAAAGAGGCACATCATAATTTAATAGTTTATTGCACCAGCTGCATTAAATACTGACTGAATAAACAAAAACTGTGGTTCTTTCACGCATTACTGAACTTGGATACATTTATAAAATATAACAAAACACAATCCTATTAGGTTAATAAAACAAATCTTGTGTTTTTTTAGGGGAATTTGACAACTGCGCACGTCAGAGTGGTCCTATTCTGAATAAAGCCAGGTGCGTATACACGCACATTATGATGGGATTGATTGTGTGCCCATATAAAGGCTACAATCCGATTATTTAATCCTAATACATTTTAATTTGATCGTGAAATTTTGTGCATATAAACATAGCTAATGTGGCGTTTCTCAATGTTGTGCAGTTACTTTATAGGAGGTACACGGGAAAAAAAAAATCCTATTGTAGTAAAACTGATCTTAAGCTTCGAAAAGCTGCAAAAACTTTTATCTACCTTTACCTTAAGAAACTCAACACTGAAATTGTAGTTCATAGACTTGTGTGCAAGGCCATGTTTACCACTTTATATATTAGGAAAACAGAAAGACTAAGACGGTATGCGCAGACGCCAGGAAATTTAACACAAATTCACTTTCCATTTCAATATTGTACCAACCTGATATCCCACCAGACTGCCCAGGGTACACTTCCTCTGAGCAGCAACCCAGCGAGCGATACTGGTGGCTCCAATCTTGCGTGGCTGAGTGACCACAATGTTGCACGGGGCATTTTTCTCGTTGTAGTGGTCCAAAATGAACTGTGGCAGCTGGGTGGTCTTGCCACTGCCTGTGGCTCCTCGAACGATCACAACCGAGTTGCTTTCTATGAAGGAAGTCAGCTAGAAACAGAGCGTGCAGACGGGCCGAGTTAAAATAAAACCTGTTAGAAGAATGCATCATGTCACTAAAACTAAAAAAATAATAGTATCTGCGTTAGGAAAGATGAATGAAGTCAGCACTTAACAGCACTATCTCCATAGATATTCACAAACAGAACCAATAATACTCAGAATGGGCTCCTGTTGAACCAGCACATAAAAATAACAGCATTCCTCTTAAGGAAACATTACGGCTTAGTGCTTTTGTGTCCTAAGGACATAATGTCAATTTAAGTAAAATCTACAATGACCCAAACAACTACTAGAGGAAAATGCATTAGTGTGTGCAATGCTGTCTTACTTCTTCCTTGTTTTTGGTTATGGGCAAGCTCGGGTATTCAAAACTGGTGCAGGGAGAATAAGGAGGACCTAAACATTCAGAACATCCAAAGTTTTAAAACAGCAAAGAAAGGGATGCATTTACTGCAGTCTAGTATAATGTTTGAATGAGCTCTACAACTAAAAAGTCCAACGGTGAGTCTATTACCCCTTGAAGGTTCTGGTTTTTGGATCAATCCCACATCAGCTTTCTGGCTGGATTCATCGGGTTTTGCTGGGCTGAGAAAAGGAACAAACGAAGTTAGGGCTGGACGATGTAGGGGGGAAAAAAGCATGTGGATGAAAATAGAAATCACATTGCTCCATATCGATAATTATCAAAAAGAATTCAAAACATATATTTAAGTGCAGCCCTGGACATGGAAGTGACTAGATCGCCGTAACTGTATTGCTGTGTATGATATTAATAAAAGAAATGACTGGATCGGCATCAATCATCCGATAACCGATCCACCTGATTAGTCAATATTGGAGCAGATATCTGATCTGGGTATTGGATCGCTGCATCTCTCATTTTATTTTATTCCTTTATTTTTAATAGTGTCTTGTTTAGCAATGTGGCAATAAGAATTGTTGTCTTAATGCCAAAAAAAGCCCAAGAGATTTTACTTTCACACGTGGAGCCGTACCGCTTTCGCCTTAGTGCTCCGCTTGATTATACATGCAAGAAGCTTTATTATGATTTATGCTGGGAATATTTCATGTTACACTAAAACAAGGTAGTAGAATAGAAAAAAAGGAGAAAAGGTGAAAAAAAGAGAGAACAATACATCCTCAGTCTGATCTTCACAAAGAGAAATGTAAAAGAACAGCACAACCAGCCGATAGAGTGTTACAGACACAATTAACGCCTTGATACCATCACTGAAGAATATACAGTATTAATTAATTAATACGACATGCATAAAGTGACAGCTGAAGATAATAATGGGGTTTTATGTATAGATGTGAGTCTGAGTAGATGAATCCAAGCACCTGTAGGTATTTGTGAGAGTGCGCTTGTGTCTGTAAGGTTTATCCATGAGAAAAATGCTCAACAGTGGCTGCATCTTTAATTATAAACTCAGGGTTTTTCTGAGCTGCAAGCAAAAGAAAGGAAAACTGGAGACGTTTCAGACAGTGGTTGTGTAAAATTTCAAACTTGATAGCAATACTATGTAAAAAAAATAATACCATTTCAATCCTACGCCAAGTTTTTCTAAGACACTGTTCTTTCTAGTTAAGAACAAAAAACATTGGTTTCGCTCTAATTAAGGAAGTTAAAATGTTGTCATATTGTAATTAATCATAAGCAGACGGACAATTCATTATTTTACACTGTAATGATGACAAGGATGCAAAGTGCACTTTATGCGGTTCCGTTTTTAAATTTAAACACTAAACAAGCTCAAGTTACGACCTAAATTGCTCCCACCCGGCCGTGCTGCATGGCTGGATGCATTAGCAGAAAAAATGTAACATGACAGAAAAAGACATGATGCCATAAGCATGGTTGATGAGGGCTTTCATGAGGATTTTAAATCTTTCACGTATTTTATTCTATTCGTCTTATTTGTCTCCAGTCAGTAACCTAATAGGTTCCCGTTTTATATTATAAATATTTTTATCAATGTCTGAGATAACCACAATTTTTGTCTATTTAACCAGTATTTAATACAGGTGGCACAATAAATTGTTAAAATAAAAAGATGTAGCTCTTTTTAAATTCAGCATATTGTAAAAAATAAAAAAATAAATAAAAACAGTCCTTTGTGTTATGGAAATACTCTCTTGATACAAGAGAAAATCTGTATCAAGAGTAAGTATCTGGTCACTGCTGCCAATTTCTCGCCATGTTTAGCAACTTTTCAAACCCATCCAGCGACCTTTTTTCAAAAAAAGCGACTAGCAAAAAAATCTAGCGACTTTCTTCTGTTATTGGTGAAAGTAACAATGGTTCTGGGGTTATTGTCTTGTGGCAGCAGCGAGTTCTGCTTTGAGGGTCTTCCCAACTTCTCCAAGCCCAGCTTCCTGTCTCTCAGACAGAAAGCTGCTGCCTCGTGGTGAATTTGGCCTGTAGTCATAGCAAATAGTGCAGAGGAGAGTCTCTCTGTTCCTTCATTGCAAAATAATCCCACCCTGATTTACAAAGAGGGATAAAATATAACGCTTTTTTAAACTTGCTGATGTGCTCAGAAAGAGAGAATGTGGCGACAGTAGAGATGCACCGATCTGAATAAAACTGAATGAATTACCATATACCTTACTATGAGAGTGAACTCATCACACATGACAAAAAAAAGAGCTCTGCATGTTCTTTAGCCGCAGATTTATGTTTGTGGTTTTTAATTTACGACGTTCATCATCACACACACGCTTAAGTTGTTCCTTATGCATTAAGGAACAACAAACCCGTTTTTAGGTTTGGGGAAGTTGTGAAAACTTAACTGTGGCCTTAGTAGCAGAGGTGGGTAAATCCTGCGTCAGGAAATTAAAAACTCTACCAAGTTTTCCTTCATCCTGTTCACCTCAACAGATGATTCTAACATTAGTCCCTGTTGATGCTGTGGAGCTGGAAACGCAGATGATTGGACCTAATTTCTATACAGACCTTTTATTTTCTGAAGCTGGATTCCCTACCTGTGCTTAGAGAAAAGCAAAAATCAATACACTGATAACATTTCACTACACAGACCCTGATACAGTTGTGCTTTAAAGGTATACTATGCAACCGGGGTTGATTTTCCAGCGAGGCTCCCCCCAGAGGGCGAAAGTAAAAGTGCACTGTCGTAAAGATGCTCAGCTCTTCTGGTTTCTCCGTCAAGACAGGCGCGGTTGTTTTGAGCTTAGCAGACAGGCGAACGCAACGAAAAGTGGAAAAAACGGCAGTACAAACAATGACTAACACAGTGAAGGTATGAACATCAAGCTTCCCGCAGCGCTATCTTGGCGGCCGCCTCGCCAAGACGCGGCTGCCGCCGCCGCCTCGCCAGTTTTATTATTATTATTATTTTTTTTTTTTTTTTTTATGTTGGCGAGACGCTACCGCCGCCGCCTAGCCAAGCCGCAGCCGCCGCCTCGCAAAGCCGCAGCCGCGGCCGCCACCACGCCGCGGCCGCGTCTCGCCAACATAAAAAAAAAAAAAATAATAATAATAATAATAATAAAACTCGATATGCTTGCATGTTTATTTGACGTTAACACGCGGTTCTTTGTTGTTGCTTTCGCGCGTGCATATAGTGAATGGCAGGGCAAAAACACATGGAGTTCTCGCCGTAAAGCGAGACTTCTGTGTGTGCGAGCCGAGGGCTCTTGCATTGCAAGTGCGGTATTTCCCCCACAGACCCCCAGGGCGGCCGAGAAAACCTTTGACTCATTTAATCATCCAAAACGGTATGGAACACATTAATTAACTGAAAAATGTTGCATAGTATGCCTTGTGAACTGACAGCAGGTGGCTCGTGGCTGATTATTCATTGTGTTTTCTACCTGACAGAACTGTGAGCTGATGTGTAGAACAGAAATAAATAAAAATGCCCTTTATTGTCCCACAGTTGGACAGCTGAGGTGAGTCAGTGACTAAGCAGGTAGGCCGATGAAAGCATTAAGGCACACAGGATAAAACTCACCAGGTGGTTGAACATCAGCACATAGCACAGGTTTTGATCACATAAACACAGTTCATCACCAGCTTTAGATATTTTTAGTCATTTTTACTACATGTCCTCCTAAATCGCCTCCCACTTCTGTCCAGGCACGAGGGCCTCCAGCAGGAACCTTTCATTGATCCTCACTGAGCTCCAGAAGGAAGAGGCGCTGCACCGGGCCCGCCGCGAAGAACGCATGGAGCGTTTGTTACCGTCAGCCTTGAGAAGGGAGGAGATGCTACGTTCAATCAAGCGAAACCTGTCCATGCAGCTGGAGGACTGTTAGCAGCTAACCAATGTTTATAGCCATGCTGTCAGTTTCCTTTTTCGCCCAACAACCCCAACCCTCGCTGTGGTTGGGACCCCAGGGAGGCAGGTACCAGAAATGGTAACGGTTCCACGTAGCCGTTACTAGTGAGAAAGCCAACAAAGCAACACGTACTGAAGAGAACCGCCCAAAGTTGGTATTCCTGGAAAAGGGGTACCAAAAAATACAAAAAAAAAAAAAAAAAAAAAAAAAAACACGGTATTTGTTTTCAGTCAGTAACCTAATAGGTTTTGGAATATTTTATAAATGTCCAATAGGGCTGGGTATCATCTAGGATGAGCCGATTCGATGCGATTCTCCATACATAGCTCAGCTTGATTTGACTCCAATATCGATATTTATTGCTTTCAAATTAATGCTCAGTCATTCAATCAACAAAACCAGCAAAATATTATATTTATGTTCAATTTATTGAATACTGACACATTAACAGGAAAACAAAGTGCATTTGGTTCAATGCATTTAACGTATCACAGAAACCAAACGTCTGATTTTAGGGACGAAGGCGCTTCGTAAAATCCTGTCGGCGATTCCTCAAATACGTCTCACTTGCACTTCCTCGCTGTGAAGAGTAATGACGCGCGATAATAGCGCCCCCTATGGGTTGGGGGGTATATCGATATTGAAAGCTAGAATATTGATATTAAATAGTTTTATTTTTATCGATATTAATCTTTGTATCGATTTTTATGCACAGCCCTAATGTCCAAGTTTATTAATGTGTGAGAAAAAACACAATTTGATGGTTATTAGGTCAGTATTTAATACAGGTAGCACAAAATTGTTAAAATATAATGATGTGCCTCTTAAAATGCAGCATATTGTAAATGATTTTGCGGTTCACGTTAGGACTGGGCGACATGGCCTAAATCATGATATATTGATTGGTTCACCTCGACAACAATAAATGGACGATAACACAAGCAGCCAGCGCCCAAAACACTGCACTGGCATCCACCTATTGATCTCCGCAGCTTTAACTATATTTGCTCCAGTATTAATACTGACAAGGACCTCTTCTTTGATGTCCAATTAGGGCTGGGCGATAATTCAATAACAATATATATCGATCGATAGACGTGTGGCGCGATAGGAAAAAATAGGGTCGATAAAAACTTTGATAGACAGTTTTACTTCCTTGCGACAGTCGGCACGCCGTCACAAAGCGCCGCCCTCTCAAACCACAACACAAAGCATGTGAATATGTCGCAGCAAGGAGCGGCGGAGGAAACGGTCCCAAAACGGGGTTTTACTTGTTCGCCAGCCTGACAGAAATAAACCACAGTGATTTGTAAAACTTGCAAGGAACCGGTAAAAGCAGAGTCTGGTAACGCAACCCACCAGTATTCATCACGTAAGCCGCTCACACCCGCAGCAGCGAGCTGTGCGGCTCCGGGTCGTCGTCGGAATTTTCCGGAACTTCTTCCAAAACAAAGCAGGTACAGCAGCTAAACTGGGCTCCCTTCTTTGTGATAAAATGACAAAGCGTCCAAGCGGCATAAGGACATAACGCATGCAGTAACGTGCTTCATAGTGATGGATATGTCTGCTGTTCTCTGCAGCTGAAAAACCTGCCACTCTTGATCCGCGATATAAAGTTCCGGGAAGCAAGTTTTTCTCTAACAGCGCTCCCTAAATTGTGCAACACGTCACAATTTAGGGCGTGTTGCTCGGACCTCAGCCCTGCATCAGCCTCTCAATTATGAAACCTGATAAGTAACTAGTGTACTATTCCCACCTAAATAGGCTATTCTATTAATTTATTTGGTATATTTATTTTGGTCACTTTTCTGGTCACTTTAGTTTATTATTATTGTCATTATTTAATAACATAACTCAGGTTTCTTAAGTTATTTTTCGTAAAAAAAAATTCTGTTATGGTTATTAAAGTTGGTTAAATAAAGATTTAATATGAATTCTGTGTTTGTGTTCTTTATTTAAACCAAATCATTTAGCAATATCATAAAATGTCCAGGCAGAGCTGCACATAAAATATGGTTTTAAATATTTTCAATAATTATCGATATCGATCAATATGCATTTTTTTCTTATCGATAAGCTTTTTTTTCCTATATCGCCCAGCCCTATGTCCCATACAGAGATTAAACCTTGTCCGACCTGTTCCGCGGTATCAGCAGGAAAGTATCCCGTCTGGAGCACTCGGTGTTTCCCCGACCATTCTCCAAGGGGGGCGCCCCACCACAAACATTATTGAATTGCAAAGAATAATCACGTCTGTTTAAACTCTATTATAAACATTAAAGCTCAACAAAGCACGTTCTCTATTAGGGCTGGGCGATGTGGCTTAAAATTAAAATATCAGATATTATACCAAATCCAATTAATAAATTTTTTTGCCTTCCTTTTCATTTCACAAAAAGAAATAAAAAAAAATTATTTTAAAAATTTGCTTTTATTTCAAGCATTTCAGCTGACCTGAATTCAAAGTGCAACTAAATCCAAGCTGTGAAACAAGATGGCGGACCTGCCGTTGTAAACAATGAAACGTTTGCTGCTAGTGGTTTTCCACAATAAAGCGTAGAACAGGCTTCACTTGTGTAACTTCAAACTAACTTAAATAAAATAAGTAAATGAGAAAATTAAAATGGCTCATATTACCATAAAAAGTAGTTTCCTATTTACACTATTTTGACAATATGCTATAATGCATGCTATTATCATCAAAGAAGCCCATTGGCAAAATAAATATCCAGATTTTTCAAAATTTACATCTTAAAAAATTGTAAATTCAAATTAATCGGTTAAATCGATTTTTCGCTCAGCCCTAGGCTTTCTGGTCATTTTTGCAACTCGGGGAGAGAACACTCTAGACTTAGTCTACACAAATATAAAAGGAGCATTCAGAGCAGCCCCCCGCCCCCACCTGGGCTCTTCAGATCACCTTTCTGTGATGCTATTCCCAGCATACAGGCCCCTGCTGATCAGAGCAAAACCAACAGCGAGGCAGGTGAGGGTGTGGACTGAGGGAGCAATGGAGGCGCTCCAGGACTGTTTTGAGTGCTCTGACTGGAACATGTTCAAAGCTGCTGCAACTTATGAGGACAAGATCAACATTGATGAGTACGCCATGACTGTGTCAGCCTACATCAACAAATGCATTGAGGACGTCAGCACCACCAAGACCATCATCACCCGAGCCAACCAACGACCCTGGATTACTGCGGAGGTCCGTCAAGCGCTGAAAGCACGGAACTCAGCCTTCAAGTCTGGAGACAAGGAGGCACTGAGGACAGCGAGAGCCAACCTGAACCGTGCCATCAGGCTAGCGAAGCGGAACCACAGTCAGAAAATCCAGGAGCTTTTCCATGACGCCAGCAACACCAGGAGCATGTGGAAAGGCATCCGGGCGATCACTGAATACAACACCCCCTCCCCCCCGGTGGGTGAAGTTGATGCTGACTTCCTCAATGGACTAAATAACTTCTTTGGGAGGTTTGAGGCACTAAACAGCACACCAGCAGTGAAGGCTGTTCCCCATCAGGAAGAGGAGGTCCTCTGCCTTGACACCGCCGACGTGTGGAAGACTCTGAGGAGAGTCAACCCGCGGAAGGCCCCAGGCCCCGACAACATACCTGGGCAGGTGCTCAAGGAGTGTGCAGGTCAGCTGGCTGGTGTCCTCACAGACATTTTTAACACCTCATTGGACCAAGCCATAGTGCCAGCATGCTTCAAGTCTGCCTCCATCATTCCGGTGCCAAAGAAACCTCAAGTCACCTGTTTCAACGACTACCGGCCTGTTGCACTGACTCCCATCATGATGAAGTGCTTTGAAAGGCTGGTAAAGGAACACATCGTCTCCAGTCTCCCCCCAACACTCGACCCGTTCCAGTTTGCCTACCGACGGAACCGCTCCACTGAGGACGCCATCTCCTCTGCTCTTCACCTGAGCCTGGCACACCTGGAGGAGAAGAACACGCACGTGCGGATGCTGTTCCTGGACTTCAGTTCAGCGTTCAACACCATCATCCCACAACATCTGGTGGCAAAACTAGAGCATCTGGGCTTCAACACACCCCTACGAAACTGGCTGCTAGACTTCCTCACCAACAGACCTCAGTCAGTCCGGGTCGGACAGAACACCTCTGATGTCATCACCCTCAGCACGGGCTCCCCTCAGGGCTGCGTCCTGAGCCCCCTGCTGTTCACCCTGATGACTCATGACTGCGTCCCCAGGTTCACCACCAATCACATCGTGAAGTTTGCAGACGACACAACGGTGGTGGGCCTGATCAGAGACGACAACGACCAGGACTACAGAGAGGAGGTGGAGCAGCTGGTGGGCTGGTGCAGAGACAACAGTCTGATCCTGAACGTGGAGAAGACGAAGGAGATCATCGTCGACTTCAGGAAAAACCGGCCTCACCAGGCTCCACTGCTCATCAACAACTCAGCGGTGGAGGTGGTCAGCAGCACCAAGTTCCTGGGGGTGCACATCACGGACAACCTCACCTGGACTGTGAACACCACGTCACTGGTGAAGAGGGCACAGAAACGACTGTACTTTCTGCGGAGGATGAGGAGAGCCCGCCTGCCCCCGCCCATCCTCACGACCTTCTATAGAAGCACCATAGAGAGTATTCTGACCAGCTGTCTCTCTGTGTGGTGTGGAGGCTGCAGTGCCTCCGACTGGAAGAACGCGAGGAGAGTGGTGAGGACAGCAGAAGGGATCATCGGGGCTCCTCTTCCCTCCATAAAAGACATTTCATCGCAGCGCTGTGTGTCTCGAGCCCGTAACATCATCAGGGACCCCTCACACCCCCACCACAGACTATTCTCCCTGCTGCCCTCTGGAAAGAGGTTTCGCAGCATCCGCTGCAGGTCCACTAGGTTCTGTAAAAGCTTTTTCCCTGCTGCCATCAGACTGTTGAACTGCTGAACTGCTAAAGTACAAAAACGGACTGTGTACCACATTCGATTCGCTGATTTGCACATTTGCACACTTGCACATTGTATTAAATTGCTGCTGCACCTTAGCGGGAAACGCACTGCAAAACTGTGTACAATGCAACTGTCTACTTTTTAAATCACTGCTGCACCTTACTGCATATTTGTTTACATTTGTTTTACACTGTTTACATTTCAACTGCCTACTGTTCACTGCTGCACTTCCGGAAGCCAATTGAAACTTATCCTGTAAGTGACTGCGATTTATCACTGCACTTTATCCTGTACTGTAATTCACCGCAAGGTATCCTGTAGAGTTACTGCAATCTTTCTGAGCTGTGTGAAAACGAAATTTCGTTCTGTATGCACTCTGTGTATACAAAATGACAATAAAGAAAGTCTAAGTCTAAGTCTAAGTCTAAGTCTAATTTTCCGATTCCAACGTTTTCACATTGCAAATGTATAGCACAAAGCTGCCGATGACTCCACAGGATATAAATAAAATGTAAATATAGTTTTTAAATCTAGTCTTTTTTTTTTCTCTGAAACCTTTGCACTAAAATAATTACCTGAATACCCCAAAGCTTGAATCACTTATTCGTCTTGTTCAATCAGTGCCTCTGATTACTGTCCTTTTTGGTCAAATTAGACGTATGTATTGTGGATTTAGGCAATGTATAAAAGAATTATTTTATAAAGTAATATTAACATATGGTGCATTTCGATGACATTTTAGCGACAGTGACGTAGGTTTGTTTCAGATAAACCCGCCGTACAGGAAATCAAGTACGTAGCTCAATCTGGTAAGATCCTTGTGCCGTCCCTTTGAATTTCCCTCTACTGAGCTCTACCAGGCCTTTTGCTCTGCAGCCTGAGGAACAGATCCACTTCTTTGTGTGCGCCCTTGCCTTGCACTCGTAGTGAGCCGAGGATTTTAATGCATAAACAGACACTGCTGTCTTACAGCACCGAGAGAGGGCTCGAACAAAATACACCCACGGCTCGTGAGCACACATGCACCGACTCCCATCCTCTTTCTCTCCAGTGCGCGCACACATATATCGTGGAAGCTACAAAGCAGCTGACCTTACAACAAAGCTGCACACTGCACAGAGGAGAGTGAGGTGAAAGGATAGGAGAGGTGACAGCTCTTAGCCAGTTGGCAGCGTGTGACTAACTCTCACCGACAAAGTCTGCGTGACAGAAGCAGTGGGAGGACGAGACAATCACTGCGGAGCAAAAAAATAAATAAACCGGAGAAAACAGCCAAGCCAGCAGAGGGACCGCGGCCGAAACTAAGCATTTGCCACCAAGGGACGCAAGGGGCAGTTATCAAAAGAGGTCAACTTCTGCACAGTGAATTTACAGAAGCGCAGCGCTGGATGGTGCACCATGTGAACGGCTCATCTGTGCCAAGTCTCCACAAAAGCTTGCAGCAGAGTCAGCAGTGCAGTTCTGTTTGACCAGTGAGTACAGATTCATTTTATTTGTAATTCCAGCCTGATGTGCGAGTACAAACCTACGTTCTGGGGGAGAGGAAATTTAATCGGATGCCTCAAAGGCTGCGTTGTGCAAACTCGTGTATTACTCAAATACCAATATACCGTTACGATGAAGGTTGGACCCGGCAGGGTGTAAAATAAAAATAAATCTGGGCCAGAAAGATAAAACCGGGACATAAGTTTGACTTGAAGTGGAAAAAAAATCGTTGCACCGATCTGACCAGGGGTCACGTTGCTGTCGGGGAGATCATCTGTGTGTCAACATTACAAATAAAATGATCCACAGCTCAGCTCAAAGCACTGAAAGATCACATCTTTTAAGTCCTATTGCATTTCATTGTTCTAGTCTTAAAAACCCCAGTTTTAATACGGACACATGCATTTGTCTAATACTTTTCTTCAATATTCCTGAAAAGCTTTATTTTAAAAGACAGATCTAACATTTAAGGGCAACGAAGGTTCATTATCTTCTATATCTTCGGTTTTTAGGGCCCATTTGCAGGAGGAGCAATGCCTCTGTTCAGCTGGATGAAGTGGTTTCCGACTCACGCTCTAAACAGAACTGAGGTTGCGCCCGGCCAAATGTTGCTCACGGAGCTCCTGTGGCACGTAGAGGAACGAGAACGCCTGGCGAGACAACTGGAGCGGGAGAGCAGGCTGGCCCACAGCGCCCTGGGTCTCCGCTGGTTTCAGAGATACCCCAGGCTACGAACCCTCATCTCGTCGCCGGAGCTGCACCAGCTGGAGTTCCTCTGCTCCCAGGTTCCACCCATCCACACAGCCACCGTCGTCTCCAGGTGTTTACCCGCTCCACACATCTGCATGTCAACAATGCCCGGCTTCGGATACGGCGACACAACCCGGGGCCAAGAGAGCAATTATCTGTTACAGTCAGACGAAGGTTAATTAGAGAGTTAACGAGTGAACATGAAAGATGCTCTGTTGGGCTTAGTGTGGCCTGACTGCCGGGGCTTCCCCTCAGCTATCAGCTAGAGAGGGAAAAAAGGCTGAAGAGCACATGGCTGAGCAGCGCCGTGACCCACTTGTCACACAAAAAATAAAAACCTCACAGCCATGTCGTTAATGTGCTTATATAACCAAAATACTACTAAAAGAACCGCACTCTGAGTTGTGGGGGGCTATGTTTTTGTGACGTTTCTATGAATGTGTTATGTTCTATGGACATAGGACAATCAGGCAAAAAATATTTAGCGTTTTCACACAAAAACAATACAGGCATAACTAAACGCTGCCTGAATTAAGGTCTTCACTCTTCCGATGTATTCTTCAAACAGGTTCCGTGAAGTGCTCGCCACCAACGACGTGCGGCCCTGGGAGCTGGCGTCTGTCTTCAAGCACGTTCTGATAGACTTCCTCAACCAAAGAGAATATATCGAAGAAGACGGACCCTTAATGGAGGTTTGGAGCAGCCAGTGCCAGAAGCAGGGCTTCGTCACTCCCATATTGCCCCAGGGCGGGGGTCATCACAGGGAAGAGATCCCAACCGTCTCCGGATACGTGGATCGGGTCATGCGGCACTCGGGTTCCTTCGCTCCCAGCAGGGTCTGGGATCTTCCGTATTACTACCCGGGGCCTCTAAGACCCAAAGGGGAAAGTACAACACTGTAAGAAGATGCCACCCTTCCCAGCTTTGACTTTACCACTAGTAAATACTTCCACATCCTCGCCGTGGAAAATAACTCTCATTTACAACATTACTTGGTAACAATACGTGAAAATATCCTGTGAAATCAGGTCCTCAAACGACTGTTTTCTGTATAAATGAAAACCCCTAGTATGAATTTGTTTAGTGCCAGGTGGCTGTAGCGATCCTGTAGTAATTTAGGAGGACTCCATAAAGACTCCATAGGATCCTAAAGTGTGAGATATTTCCGAATTTTTATACGATAAGAAATACAAAAACATGGAACCATTTTCTTCTGAACAGTTTTTAAATCTCCAGTGACTCCTTTTGGTGATCCAATGTATGAAAATAGTAAAAAAATAAATAATAATAAAACATTTTGTTCAAGCTGTCATGTCTGTGTAGCTGCTCTGTAACACCATTTTAAAATTCCATGTTAACATTTTATTTACCTTATACATTTCAAATTACTAAAATAGAGCCAATAAAAACAAATGTTTACATTTAATTAACCCTTGAATGTCCATGTTGTTCCCAGACAAATACAGCAGAGGGCTAAAATGTAATTTGCCTTTAACACCATGTTGAAAAGATAATTTCTATAAAATGTTTTATTTATTTTATTACTGCTGAACCTCTGCTTTGAACGTTTAGCACCCCCCACCCCCAAATTAAGCACTTTGTTGTGAAAACACTTTTACTGCGTAGATAAATTAGAAAAAAACAACAACTGATATAAATATTAAGGTTTACCATTATTCACGAGTTGATGCAGACTCTGTGAGGTGATGATTTAAAGGTATTTCCTTCTATTTTCGACTTGTGCTACATGTGACAACAATAAATAACCACCAGCAGGAGTTTTGCTTGTAGTTATTTTGGTTTGACCAGGATTCATAATCTTTACCATTTTTCAGGACTTAAAATAAGTTGGTCAGTGCACACAGTTGTATGTTTTACAACAGAATAGCGCTGGTAGCGGGACCGAGAAATGAAGTGAAGGAGAAAATAATTAACAGTAAAAATTAGTCAAAGATTAAACAGTGAAATAAGAATAATACCGTTTAAGGGCCAATTAAGCGTCTATGTGGTATGAACAATAGAGGGAGTTAAAACAGTCATCAGTGAATGAATAAAGAAATGTGAGAGACATCAGTATTAAAGGCGACATATCTTGCTTTTAAACACTCTCCCATCCATGTACCCCGCATCCCACAGCTACAGCACACCGTCACTCTCGAAGCAGCGTGAGAGAGGGAGAAATGTGTGCATGCAAACGAATAGTGGCCGGATCTCTGTCTGTAACGCTGCAGGAGTGGGTACTGTTGCTTATTTAGGAGAGGGAAGAGGAGTGTGTGAACGTAGCCTTAGTGCCGCTGAAAGGAGCATAGCGTAAATTTCAAAGTTTTTGCAGACGTCTGCCCCCTCATTTTATTTTACAAGCGTCCTTTTGCGCAGCTGCTAATAACGTGGTGCGCTGCTGCATATTGATTGAGGACGCAGCTCTCACTGACGATTACTGCTCTGTGTTCTAACAAATCGTTTGCCTAAAAACAGCAACAGCAGTGGGACAGCAGCCATGACAGTTGTATGCCAGCGAGGCTGCCACCGGAAGTGCCACTATTTTTATTTATTTTTAATATTAAGCAATTAACATTGACATGAAACAGACTCTCAGAGAGGATGGCCAAATGTACATAAACAGATGTAGTGCCACTACTACCAGCCGTAAATTCAGGCCATCACTAGATTAATCCATAATACACATTTCTGCAATAACGCTAGTTTGCACGAATTATCGTAATCTTATTCACAAACCCGAATGCAGACATAATCAAAAACATACGTCTCCGTAGACGTAGTGGATTCTTCTCATTGCGCCATTTTTTCAAGATGGCTGCCTGTGGAAACCAAAACTTTTCGAAAAACTTTCAAAGCTACGCAATTGCAATTTACAGAATTTTTTAAATTTATTCAAAACCTAATATCCAATCATCGTCCTCTTAAAAACCTTTATAATTAAACATTTCAAACAAAGTTTAGGGGCTAGCTAGCTAGTTAATTCAGGGCTAACACCAATTAGCTTCAACGTTTACTGCGCACATTTGTGAATTTGCTAACCTGGACTTCGTTGGTGTAGCAACTTCGGTGTTGGTCTCGTCTTTGAGGTTCAGGGTGGTAAATGGCGCCCCTGACGTGAACCACTTTGAGATCTGTTCGCCTGTCACGGCTTGCTTCATGGTGGCGGTCAGTCACCCCAGGCACGCTCTGAGCCGAGGAGCTCGACGGGGCCAGGCCACTGCTCGGTCCACTTCCGCATTCCACATGAGACCACGCCCTCTACCTCCGTCCTCGAAGCCATAGATTATATACATTAGCATATATAGCTCTCTGTTCTGCCAATCTCTATTAATCTATTTATATATATTTCTTTACAAGTATATATAAGCTCCATCTATATCTTTTTATTTCTATATAAATACTTAAAACATATATACAGGGAACATAGCCGTTCCCTACTTTCTGCCACATGCAATATGGCGGTGACGTCGATGTGCAAACTTGCGCCCAATGAGGCATCTACGTATATATGTCTGTGGTAGACATTATATCAATCTGCAACCTCATACTTTCAGTCACGACCCAAAGCTCATGGCCATAGATGAGGGTAGGAACGTAGATCACCCGGTCAATCGAGAGCTTCGCCTTTTGACTTAGCTCTCTCTTCACCACAACAGACCGGCACAGAGCCCGCTTCACTGCAGACGCAGCACCAATCTGTCTATTGATCTGCCGCTCCATCTTTCCCTCATTCGTGAACAAGACCCCGAGATACTTAAACTCCCCCACTTGGGGCAGGACATCATCCCCAACCTGGAGAAGGCACTCTACCCTGTTATTCCTTATTAATCTAAATTATTAACTACAAGCAGATGAATCACAGATATTATCCATATGGCATAAATAATCTATAAAAAAGGACATATGAAATATGTCAATTTTAACAACTTAAATGGGTGATATGGTTAATAATTACACTCCTGCCAAATCATTGGTGCTTCAAATACAGAATATTTACATAGCCTAATAGCCGTAAAAAGAGGAAACACAAATGATTTCCAAACAAAAAAAATGACTAATGACCAGAAAACCGGTATAAAGAAAAGATACACTTTGAAAAATGTAATGTGTGTGTGCATTGGTCACTAACTAGTCATTGTCTAACAACAAGACCAGTTTTTTAACTTGACATTTGAGCACTAACTGCTTAGTGAGGCGTTCACCCCTTTTCCCAGTTTTCTGTCACCTAGACATAGCTTTACTCACCTAACTAAACCATCTCTGTCCACAGTAGTTTCTACAACTCTCTCCAACCTCTATTCATCCCTGGGCTAGAAGTCATCCTTCATCATACATCTCCCATATGGAAGTTTCTTTTTGGAACATTTCCATCGTTGTCTAATGGTAACGTTGGACTGATACTCCTTACGCCCACGGCTCCAAAACTGTTCTGCTAAGTACTGCACATGACACCATTTCATTCTGGCATACATGTCTTCTTTGACAAATTTGCCCGGGGGAGGAAGATCTGGAGTAGACTTCAGGGTGAGCAGGTGGTTAGGGGTAAGTGGCTCATGACTGTAGAGATCATTGAAGTTTTCGACAGTGAGTGGGCAGCCATTAACTATTGACACTGCTTCTTGGAAGCATGCTTGAAGGGAAGCATAATCAAGATTTCCAGGAGAGAGCGAGGGTCGAGTTGAGAACGCTCCTGAACATTATAATGTATCCCTCCTACACTCCCTCAACATGACTTTAACCTGGAGCGTTCATAATGAAATCACATGGATTCTCATAGAGAAATGTTGCCAATTTGTCGACCAATATGTTGACTTCTTTGAGAGCTTCTTTCAGTTCGTTTTTAACCCCCAGAAAGTTGCTTCCTTGGTCGGGTTTTATCTGGGGCACTGCCCCACGTATAGCAATGAAGCAGCGCAGGCCATTTATGAAGGAGTCCGTTGAAACGTCCTCCAGCATTTCAATGTGGATGCTTATAGAGGAGAAACAAGTAAAGAGAAGTCCATACCTCGTACGCTGATTTCGTCCTTGTTTGGTGTACAAAGTTCCAAAGCAGTCCTTTCCACAGTATGAAAAGGGTAGAGATGGATCTATACGCTCTGGAAGGAGATTTGCCTTGAGATCTACGTTGATCACACCATCGTGGTCCAAGAAGGAATTGAGGCGATGCACACTGTTGTGGGGTGGCAGCTGAGAACCCTTCACCATAGCTTCAGTTACTCAGAATATATTTGCTTCTCTAGGTCTTTGATGATCAGGCGCTCAGCATCTTTTCTTTCCTTAACTGTTGAGAGACCATTTGATTTATCTTTGTAAATCCATCGAAGGATGCACGCCACTTCGTGTACGGCCCAAGACCAGGACGAGAGTCTCAATAGGCCATCCGTGAGAGAGTCTTGCTCTGTAGTTTCTGTGCTTAGGGTCTGAGCGCCTTTCACTTCAAGGTCTCCCACTGGCAGTTCTGAGATCACCACTTCTGGGAGGTCGATTTCCCTTTCCCGTAAGAAGGTGGTGCCAGTAAACCAGTTTGATTGGATCAGTTCATTGATGGATAGACTTCTAGAAGCGTGATCTGCCAGGTTTTGGTCAGTGGGAACGTATCTCCATTTCCTTTGAGTCGTACTGAGGTGTATTATCTGGACGCGGTTAGCGAAAAGGTGTGGAAACACTGAGCCTTGTTGGTGATGTATCCAAGAACGACTTTGGAATCTGTCCAGAAATACGCCTCAGGGTCAGTGTATCCAGGTTCCTCCTTCAGTACAGTGCTAGTTTTCACCTTTGACCTTTCATGGAGTGACACGAGATTTTGCCATGACTAGGGCAAAGTGGATGTTTTCTTTATCATTCGTAAGTCTTAGATATTAACACTGTCAGTAGCCAGTCATAATTGCATCTGAAAAGTGGTGTAACTCTCTTTTCTTAACCTTTCCAATGTCCGCAGGTGCAGAACTCTGAGGTATGTTTATCTTCTCCATGTTGATTAGGTCCCTTTTCCATCTCTTCCACTGTGGATGGAGTTCATTGGTCAGAGGTTCATCCTAACCAGTTCCATGTCTGCATATTTCCTGCAGCACTCCTTTTCTGGTGAGCAAGAAGGAGGCAACGACTGAAAGTATACTTCGGCGCATTACAGTAGTGGAAAATAACTCCCACCTAACACACAATTTATACATTGCCTGAATTCACAATACAAACATCAAATTTTACCAAAAAGACAGTATCGTGTCGGCACACAGTGAACGGGTTGAATAAGCTGTGTTTGAATCAAATTCAGGGAATTGTTTTAGTCCAACAGTTTCAGAGGAAAAAAAGACTAGATTAAAAACATCATCAGGACTGATCTTCCCTTCATACAGAACTTACAGATCTAGGGTCAGGAAAAGGACAACTAACCAGTGTTGCCAGATCTTGCAAGAGCAACAAGCAACATGCTAGGCCACCACACTGTAATGGAGCGCCCGGTTGTTTACTGTGGAAACGCATGAATCCAGTACGAGCGTGTCTCTTTATAACTCTGGTTTATAGTCGCCCAAATAAGTAAAAAAAAAAACAAGCCAAGTAAAAAAAAAAAAAACAAGCCAAAAAAGAAAAAAACACAACTCATTTGCAAATTAATCTAATAATAAATTATAACATATAATTAATGTAATGACATTTGTAGACTTACAATAGAAAAATAATTGCTATAGTTAAAGTAATCCCCCCTCCAGATTTTCTGGGTGGTCACTCCCACTCAGTTCACTGATTGTCCCACTCAAGTCCAGTAAGAATCAAGCTTTATTTCTAATTATGTGCTACCATGATGAAATTTCTACTTTCACCTGCAGGATATGGATCTGGATCCTCTGCAAGTTGGTCTCAGAGAAGGGAAGTAATGGGTCAAGCTATGACTTCACCTGATGCACATGTGTCCGCAGTGCTGACCTCTGTTCTTGTCGTTTGGCTGATGCATTTTTTTAATAGGACATCCTGCCTCCCTTAACTCAGAGATACTATTTTTTTTTCTTGAGGGATTTTTTTCATTTCTAAAAGTCTGCCTGCTTCTAATTCAATTCAATTCAATTTTATTTATATAGCGCCAAATCATGAAACATGTCATCTCAAGGCACTTTACAAAATCAAGTTCAATCATATTATACAGATTGGGTCAGATAATACAGATTGGTCAAAATGTCCTATATAAGGAAACCAGTTGATTGCATCAAAGTTCTACAGAGATAATCACTAAGGAGGAGAGTCGTCCTGAATCGATCCTATCCAAGCTGTATTGATTCAGTCTTTTCAATGTGGGGAAAATCAATGGAAATGAAACACGACAATAAAAGGCACAAAAAGCAGAAGAAGTTTGCGTCTTGTAGCACAGCCGGTCTTTCTGGCTGTACCACTCCTGTAAAAAAGAGCGGGTTACTGGTTTGAAGCTGATCTTTGCGCTCCAGAGTTGGCTGCCATCTCTAAAATCACTCCTGTCTCGACTGAAAATCCAGTTTAGAAAAATCCTTTAACTATCCTGACTTGATAGTTTACAAGTGTGTAATTATCTTAGCAGTGTATATAACATTGCCTCCAGGTTCCGAGTAAGGATTTCCACAGCGGTACTTTGTCCCAGACATTCATGGTGTACAGCAACAGAACAGTAATCCATTCAAAAACAGCTTTTGATGTCCATCCTGTGATTGTGGGAATCTACTGAGACTTTTTGTTATAATATATAATCTTGGTAGTTGCGGTTGGCGCCCCTTTTGCCGTCAGAACTACTTGAAATCTGGGCATAGTTTCAACAATGTGTTGTGAACATTCCCAGAGGTTCTGGTCCTTATTGACATGGTGGCAAGAGTTGCTGTGGATCTGTCAGCTACATACCTCGAAGACGTGAATCTGTCGTTCCACATCCCAACGCTGCCCCTATTGCATTGAGATCTGTGACTGTGGAAGCCACCGGATTAAAGTGAATTCATTATGGTCTATAAACCAGTTGATTGAAGCTTTGTGACATGTTGCGTTTTCCTGCTCTACAAAGGCATCAGAAGATGGGTACAGTGATCAGCAGCAATAATCCAGAAGGCATAGTCAACCACGCTGTTGGTACCAAGAGGCCCAAAGAATACCCAGACCCCCCCCCCCCCCATTATACCATCATCTGTTGAGACAAGGCAGGATGGATGCATTTGTTCCTGTGTCAAATTTTCACCGTACCATCTGAATGTTTCAACTGAAATGAAGAATCATTACACCAGGGACTGTTTTTTCAATCAGTTTTTGTTAAATATTGCTGAAGAATTGTTGAATTCAGCTTTCTGCTCTTAGCTGACAGGCGTGACACCTAGTAGGGTCTTCTTTAGCTGTAGCCCATCTGCTTCAGGGGTTAATGTGAGCATTCCGAGATGGTATTCTGCATAACTAAGCTGTGATGAGTGTTTTTTTTTTTTTAGTTACTGTAGCATTTCTATTATGTTAAACAAATGTACCCAGTCATCTCAGGCATTCCTATCCACACAACTAGAAACACTTTTTCGTACCATTGTTCTTAAACCTGAGAGATGGTTGTGCATTTAAATCCCACTGGATCTACGGTTCCTGGACTACTCTGACTAGACCATCTTATATGAACAACCACAATGTTCAAAATTGCTTAAACTTGCCTTCTTCCTCACTCTGATGTTCAGTTTGAATTTTAGGAATTTGCCATAACCACTTCCATTATTTTAAATAAATAAAAATAAACAAATCAGGGGAAAGTGAAAGCCTAACAGTACAGGAGATAGTAAAATAATTTTAATTGTAAAAACAAAAAAAAACATTTCACTGTGGTAATACCTACTGGCTGTACATCTAAATATAATGTACCAGGACAGCATACAATATGAAACTTCATTAATCAGTGATCAGTTGACCATTACAGCCCCAGGCAACAGTGTGTTAAAATTACAAACACAAAAACCTGAGAAAAACATGTTGAAATGCGCATTAAAAATAAACCAGACATGCATTTATGACAGCTGGTGTCCCTCCACGAAACTGGGACTATAGGGAGACAGTTTTTTATTACCGAGATTCAAATGTTGGATTAAAAAAATAATAATTTCTATAAACGTGTTGATCTGGAACTGTTGGTCTGTGGCGAGACTTCACATCATGTCCAACGGCGGGATGCCGGTACCGTCTCGCATCAGGCTCATCTCCGTTCGGAGCTTCTCATTTTCCTTCAAAAACAAAAGCAGCGAATAAAGTCTTTAATCTGACACATTTATTTATAATTCCTACAAAAACATGTTTTTTGTTTTACCTCCTGTAGTTTAGTATTGTCCTTTTTCAGTTTGACCAGATATTCAATCCTCTGTTTGTGGTTCTTGTGTCCGACAAGCTTTCCGTTCTCCTCGGAGAGTTTCTCGTTCTGCTTACGCAGCACTTCATTCTCCTGTCGGAAACGCGCATGTATGACATCATCAGGAACATCTCTGCAGGCATTTTAAAGCCTTGTAATCTTTTGCACAGATAATGACTGAAATAGTTAAAATATGGATTTCTACCAGAAGATCACCAGCTAAAATCCTACATAAGCAAAGTTTTTTTTTTCTTTGGTTGGTTCATTTCTGCTTTTATTGGCCTTTTGTTCTTATCAGATACGCAACCTTAGAGAAGCCACTGGGTGTCACCATACAGCCAATTATACCAAAGGGTTTCCCATTTAATGAACAGAAACGAGGAGGGCCTTACCAACATCTACTGAAGCCATCCAGACTAATAAATCAACTCCTTTAAGATAAAAAATATCAGGCATGCATGTCTTTGCCGTTGTACATCACATCTAGCTGTACGCCTCGTTTGAACAGCAGTTTGTTGTGATGTAAAAAAATGCAAAAACGGTTTTGTGCTTTTTGAGGAATGAGGAATCCACCTACATTTGCTTAAGATATTTCATAACCAAAAAATCCAGGAGCAATAAGTGAAATTAAAATTTTTTTTAGTTAGAAAGAACAGATTTGTGAAGAACTAACAGTATCTTTTTAGATGGAATATGGTATTAGGTCAAATGTTTGTTTTGTTGCTGTAACAGTCTCGTTATATTTATGTTGATTCGATTCAACTTAATGCTACAATTGTGGCATGTGGGTTAATTGTTGGAGTTTGACCAGAAATGGGCGAGTAGCCGGTAGCCCAGCTAACACAGTTAGCACGGTACATTCAGGCCATTCTTTTTTTTTTTTTGACAAAAAATGTAAAATTTAAATGGATAACTAGTGTTGCTTAGATTTTGGAGGTGGAGAGTGGCGCCCGACTGGTGGTGAAATTTCACTTATTGGTTCCTTTGAACAATCAGAAATCAAATCAGTGATTACAGAGGAGAGATGAGATCCTTCTTCAATACAAAGTAATCAAAATATTAAGCACAAAAGGTATTTTAAACTTAAAAAAGGTATTTTAAAACTTCAACTTAAAACAAATTTTAAAATGTGCAGCTGTGGAGACCCACAGGTAATAAATACACCAGGCCTTACATAGTCAAGCAGCACTTTTATAAATTACACACAATAGAAGGTTGTACAAGGTTTTACCAGCAGGGGTGCCAATAATTGTTCAGGCTGTCGTGAAATGCCTTCTTTAAAAACAAAAAAACAAGAAAACCACTCTGATCTCGGTATTTTACCTGCAGCAGTTTCTCCTCATCGTGCACCCTCTGGTTCAGCTCTCGCAGCTCCAAGCAGCGGTTCCTCAGCTCGTTGGTTAACTCTTGGATGCAAGTCTGAGACTGAGCAAAAGAGGATTCCTGCTCCTGTAATCTACGGTACAGAAACCAAAAGCAAAGCTGGTCAGACATGAAGCCCCATCAAAGCAGACGGGCAGATGTCTCAGTGCTTACTTTCGTTGAGCAGCAGACAGCCTCTGCAATATTTGGCTCTGGAACAGATAAAGCGTGTTATATGAATACAATATCAGTATGGGCGAACCAAGACGAGCACAGGAGCAGATCCAGACCTTCTCTGCTCGCTCCTCCTGCAGCTCCTTCAGCACAGTCTGCCTAAGGGCTTCACCAAACTCAGCGCTTAAAGAAAAAGACAGAAAACATTTTTTAATTTTACTCATTCCATAAGTGACAGCTGGTGCAACGGTTTAATGTAAACAAAGGCAGAAAACCAACCTGTTATTACTTCCAGGCTGGGTGAGCTGGCTCTCCTTGGTGTAAAACTTATCGAGCAAACTCTGGATCTCCAGTCGAACCATCTCTTTGTCTTTCAGCTCCTCCTGGAGAAATGCATAACAATAATAAACATAAACAATAGGATTCAACCACGGGGGGAAAAGTGTGTTTATTGTGGATTAGTTGCATTGCAAAATAAACAGATTATGGGAAATCTAAGCAACATTTTCGAAAATGTGCCAGCAGAAATCATCTGTTTAACATTTGCAGTAAAAATCAACCTTGAGCCTCTGGATCTCCTCATTTTTGGCGCTTCTCTCAGATTTCAGCTCGGCTACAAGGAGCTCCATGGTCATCATGGAGGAGCGCCGGCTCTCCAGCTCTCGCTCCTGGCTCTCCAACACGTCAGTCAGATCTCTGTTAAAGCTGCCCAAACCACAAGGCGTCTGAAACAGAAAAAACAAACAAAAACAAGACGAATAATTATACATGTGAACGCATACATGGTGCTGTGCCGCTTGTACGTGTCGACCAGACAGAGTAACATGCTTCATAACTGGGAGAATTTTAGAGGTATGACAAGGAGGCGTTACCCGATTTACTGATTTAGGCGTGACAATCGGCTCAGTAGGCTTAAATTCTCCATTTCTGACAGCTTTCTCAACGGCCTCTTGCTGCTGTTGCACCTGGTGTGACAAAGAATTTGTAAAACATTGGTTTCCTCCCGTTTCTATTTTTATGCCACTACTTGTTTTGTTTAATCCTGCAGTAAAAACATTAACGTAACATGTTAACCTTCTGCTCCAGGTTCTTTATGGTGAGCTCCTTTTGCGCCGCTTGCTCTTGCGCTGCTTGGAGGAGGCTCTGCTGCTCGTCGCAGACCTTTGTGAGCCTCTCGACCTCCTCGGTGGCATAAGCGATCTCCTCCTGCATCACCTCGACCTGCAGAAAAATGACAACCACACATAAACTGTTATTTTATCTCAATTTTAAAGTCATGGTGAAGGCTTCCCCTCGTTGGAGGGAAACGTGTGCAAAAAGCCTAATTTCGGGGGGTAAATATTCCTACAGAGCAGATTATAATCCAATATAATTACCTCTATCTTGTTAGACGCCATTTTTCGCTCCAGATTTTCTTTTAATTCGCTGATCTCCGCCTGCATCTTCTGGTTCTGCTCCCTTATGTTGTCCCTTTCGCGGCAGGCAGCATTATACTTGGCCTAGAACGCATTTGTTATGACATTAATACAACAAACATTGCTTAAAAAAACGATATAAAAGTGATGAAAGGTAAAAAAGGAAGAGTACATTTATGTCTTTAAAGTCTCCAGACAGTTGGACGATGGTCTCCTCTTTCTGGCCCAGCTCAGCACGAAGATCTCGGGTTTGGTTCATGAGGTCCAGCAGAACATCCTGTTGAGGAGCACAGAGGGGTATCCAGACGGGCCGCAGACATGCTGAGCTCATAGTAAAGCGACGCGGGAACGCGCTTTACCTTGTCGTGTTTAATCTCCTGCTCCAGGCTGGTAATCTTTCCGCTAGCAGAGGTTAGGTTCAGCTCCAGATCAGCGAGTTTAGACAACTTAGAAACGAAAATGAGAGGAATTACAACGCTGAATTAGCCAAACGAGCTGCAGATGTGCAGACTGTTACTTGGACCAACCAGTTGTTGATTTTGGAGAGTCAAATCTGAGGCTTTTTTTCTGAGCTGCGCGTTCTGCTCCATAGTTTCGACCAGCTCCCTGAAGAAAAGGAAAGCTCTTTCGTGTCAGTATTTTGATATTAAATAATGAAAACTTTACTACAGGTCAGGAGTATTTAAATACTCCTTAAATAGTGCGAGGAGCTCACTTTGACGTGCTTTCTTTGTTTTCTCTCAGCTGCGACAACAGACTGTTTGTGCGCTCTTGCTCAGCTTGCAGCGAATTATTCAAATTCTGCAGCAAAATAAATAAATAAAGGGAGAAAAAACGTCAGAAACTGAAACAAAACAGTAATAATCGACACCTGCGTTTCAGAAAGACGGTGGTAAAGTTAAGAGTTTCCATTACCAAGACCTCTACTTTCAGCTGGTCGACCTCCTTCTGCCTGTCACACAGCTCCTGCCGCGCCTGGTCCGCCTCAAACCTGGCCTCCGCTTGCAGCTGGTCGAAGGAATCCTGCAGAGTTCGGTGCTGCTCCAGAAGCTGCTCCCACTCCAGTCTGGAACGAGGACGCGGAGCACCTTAGCGCACAGGTACACGAGCTCAGAGGGTTGTACCGAACGTCTGCTTACTGGACTTTGTCGAGCTGGAGCTGTGTGCTGATCAGGTTGCTGGAGAGCCGGCTTATCTCCTCCTGATGCTCGCCGCGAGCGTCTCTGAGCTTGTTCCTCACCGAGGCCAGCTCCTTGTCGGACGAATCCAGGACTAACCGTAGATCTTGGATCTCGCTCCTCAGAACTGCAAATCAAGATGGGAAACCGTCTCACGCTAAAGACAAAGCAGAACATCACACAGCGGATCTCCGAGAAGCCTCACGCTCTGCAGCTTGCTGTTCGGTCTGAAGGCTCTGCTGCAGGCTGTTCACAGTTTCCCCAGAGGTCAGCTGATCTTTGCTCCTATTGGCTCGTTCTGCAAGAAGTTGCTGGAAAAGGATGTAAGCAATGACTCGCCTGAAGGTGTCACAGAAACAAATCCGAATAACTTTGGGTGAGAAAGGTTTACCTCCTCCTTCTGGTCGCACTCCTGAGAAATCACAGCGATCTGCTCCTCGAGCTTCGCAATTTGCTGCAGCAGCTTGCTGTTATTCCTCTCCTCCTCATTCAACTGCGTTTGGACACGACTCACCTGATCCTGGAGGACATAAAACGTGAGGGGGGGAGGTTTCAAAGCAGGGAGTCCGAATGCTCCATGCGAAAGAGAATCCACATGGGCGCACCTGCACGTGACGCAGCTCCTCTGTCAGCGCCATCTCAGCCATGTCCGACGGAGGCTGCTCGGACCAGATGTCGCCATCGTCGTCGGTCTCGTTCAGATGCTCCGGACTGGAGAGCGGCACCAGCCGGGACCGCAGATTATAAGCTTTAGTGGGCGTGGTGAGACTCTAGTAAAAAGACAGGTTCAGCTATTTTACTCAGATGACTAGCGTAACAAGCGGAGCTATGAAGTTGAGAGCAGAGTTTTACACACAGAGTGCATAAACGATGACGGTTGTTCTCACTGTCCGACACTAAATCAGAGTAAACTTGCTCTGGTTTAGTGCTGAACGATTTTGGAAAATAATCTAATTGTGATTTTTTAAATTAATATTGCAATTTAATGCAATTTTTCCCCCCAGTTTAATTTATCATGTCTTTTTAAACATATACAAACAACAAAATAATTTGTTTCCTCGCCGTGCGGATTAGGTGCTAGAAGACCCACAACATCTAAACTCTGAGCAGAAATGATTGCGTTCTGCCTACAATATATTTCAACCAAAATTGCAATTTTGACTTTTCTCTGCATTAATCACAAGCAACAAAATGGCCTCTAAATAAAGATGTTTGTAAACAAAGACCATTTAAAACAAGAACTTTTAATGTTTGTATTAATCAGAATATTATTCAAGAGAACAGCTTTTAATTGACTTGGACATCAATCCTTGTTGACCATAAAGTGCAACCAACAAGCAAGTCTATGTATTAAACTGATTGACCAGAACTTAATGGTATGTATGATTATATAAACTCTAAAACAAGTAATAAAATTAGATTATCTCACTGCTGCAGCTCTCTTCCCTTCCATGTGGAGGCAAACCCACTTTAAACATATTACTGACACCTAAAGGACGCGTCTGATTCACTAATTGCTACATAGCCAAAAATTACAGACCTCTGCGATTTGGAAATTACGTTTTCTTAAATGGCGATTATATTGAAAATGCGATTAATTGTGCAGCCCTACTCTGGTTTAAGAGTATCAAAAGTAGTTGTGTTTGCTAAATGGCAAAAAAAAAAAAAAAATTTTTTTACTTTCTTCCATTTCAAAAGTCGACACATTATTTGGTAAAATCGCTTCTTAAATGGTACGAATTGAGTGAAATTTTTTTTGATACCCTTCAACAAGCTTCACAAAGTAGTTTTGCAGGAATGTATCATTCTAATTGGTAAATAAAGTAAAACATTTTGGTTTATTCCTCCTGACAGAACTGGTGTAACTGGGTCAAGTTCGCAGGACGCCTTGCTCACGTTTTCATGGGACTGAGAGGTTATGTGAGGGTCAAAACGAGGACTTTGTTGTCTTTAAGCCACTGTGCAGCTAGTCTGGCGGTTTGTTTCAGGTCATCTGTGTCCAAGCTTTAACTTCGTGGCTGAAGATTTGAGAAGTTGCTTCTATTTTCTGACGTTCATAAAATAGATGGCTTTTTTTACCCGATCCTGCTCTCGGTGAAGGCGGACGCTTTTCTTTCTCCTCTTCATCCCCCGTATCTGTCCTACTTCTGCTTTCTGTACTCCTTTTGGAGCCTTTTTTTTTTTTACATATCCCCCAAATTGTAAATTATGGATCTGGTTAGCTGGACTCTCAACACAAGTGATCAACTTTTCTCAACGAGAAGACTGAGTAATGGAGAGCCGTCGTGCCCCTGTGGAACATGTGCAGTTGTGGTTCTGAACTCGCTGGTGCGAGGGAATAGATCTTGGAGGAGTTGGAAGCTGAGCTTTGGCAATTGAGAAGCACCAGCGAGACTTTAAGGCAGACGGAGAATTCAAGTCAGCACAACCGAAAACAATTGCTGTGATCCGAACTGGCTCCCCTTTGTTGGCCTTGGAAGGCCGGCTACCTCGATTTCTCCTGGATGCTATGTAAAAAGACGCTGTGCCTCACTTTCTATGACGTCTCTGACCCGGAACAGAGAACCACTGGACTCCCTAATAACGGTCCGATGACTATGGCTGCAGAGACTGGGACGATGTTCACAGACCTACACTAACACAAGAGTAGCTTTAAGAGTTTACTTACGTACTACTTACCATTTATATTACAATGACACAAATTAAGTCTTAGAATAGAAACAATTAAGTCTGTTTTATTTTAGCTGTAGCTCTTAGAAAGGTTTAATAAAATTACTTTAGATCTGAAACCCCCAACGATTTACCCAGTTTATTTCTTATTTTGAATAGAAACAATTAAGTGCTGTGATTTTATGCTTTCTGTGTGTTTGTTAATATATGGATAGAAACAATTAAGCTATGAATGTTGCTTATGAGGCCTGTTACAGTAAAACTAAAGAAGTCTTATTCCCATTACAATGAAACGAAAGAGGTCTATGAATAGAAAAAAATGAAGCTTGTTAATGTATCAATAGAAACAATTAGGGTTTGATTATTAGTGATGAAGCATGTTACTTACAAGGAAACTAAACAAATCTTTCCCTGTGTAATATTTTTCTCTGTAATGTTTATTTTTGGTCATGTACAGCATTTATAAATAAACTTAAAGTCATTCCTGCAGAAAACTCCCCACACAACATGAAGCTGCCGCACCCATACTTCACGGTTGGGATACTTTTCTCAGGCTCCCAAGCTTCCTCCAAAACTGTTTTCCTCCAAACTAGTTTTTCCAAACAGCTCCTTTTCAGTTTCATCGAACCGCAGGAATTTCAAACTGCAAACTAGCTTTTCATGTTGCTTTTGGAGTAATGGCTTCTTCCTCCCTGAGTGGCTTTTAGTAACGGACTATTGTCACGGTGGATAATGCTACCTTTACCAGCTTCATCCAGCATCTTCACGAGGCCTTTTGCTTTGGTTCTCAGTTTGATTCACACCTTTCTCCACCTGTTTATACCTTCGTATAAACGTTTAAACATGGACCCTTCAGGTTATCTAGAAATCGTACCCAAAGATGAGCCAAACCTGTGGAGGTCTGCGGTTCTCTTCCTGAGCTCTTGGCTGATTAGTTTTGGTTTTCCCATGATGACACACAAGGACGCTTGAGGTGTTGCCTTAAAATAAATCCACAGGTGTGTCTCCAGTTACCTTTGAATGTTGTAAATTAACCTATCAGAAGGGGTTGTATAAATAGTTCAAATGCACAAAAACGTCAGTGTTTGTAAACCTCCAAATCTTAAGGAATCCCTCACTCTAGTTATTTATTAAATAGAATTAATTTTAATAACCCTAACTGATCAAAAAACAGGAAAATTCTAGCTGGATTTAATGCGCAACAGTGAGAGAAGCAGCTGTGTGTCTTTTCATGCAGTGCATGCCCCCATCTGACTGCAGCGGGGTCTCTACACAAACCCACCTTTATAATTTCCACGTGAATCCTGTTCAGCTCAGAGACTTCTTGATTTTTGGAAGCCTGAGTAGCTTCCAAGATGTTTTCCAAGTGCTTGTTGGCCTTCTCCAGGTATCTTTTTTCAGACTGCAGCTGAGACAGCTGTTTCCTAAAACACAAAGCAAGCGCCGGGTCAGAACTGCGCACAGCTTACAGGATTCTAAACGAGAGAAATCGTTTTCATGGCAGTGTTCGTGGAAATGGAGGCAATTAAGGCCGAGTTCTGCACTTTTTTACTAAGATCTTAAATTTAGATTTACATCTATTTTTATTTTAATACATTTCTACTATTTTCATTTTTATTCCTTCTTTGTCAACTTTGAAGAATATTCCAATATAAGTTGTTTTTATAGTAGCTCACATCTACTTCCAAACCACATTAATACCAAAACTATACACTACTAAGATAATCGGTTAATTGATTGATTGGATGAATGTTTGATCTGTTACTTTTTTATTCTCCATCATTATTATGTGATTGGTTTAAATGCTTAATTTACTTTATTTCCATTATTGTTGGTTTTAAGAAGTAACAACACACACATCTTTATCCCTAAGCGCAGTTTGGAAAGACCAATTAGCCTAACAGTCATGGTTTTGGACTGCTGGAGGAAGCAGGAGTACCCAGAGAGAACCCACGCATGCACAGGGACAACATGCAAACTCCTGCGGAAGGACCCCAGCCTGGGATTCAAACCCAGGAACTTCTTGCTCCAAGGCAACTGTGCCTCCAACTGCACCACCGTGCAGCTACTTCAACCAATGACTTTATGATGATCATCTTCTCTGTATTTTCATCTAATATAGGGGAATACATCGCTATCTTTTATTTAGACAAAATTATATTTGATCATTCACTTCTTTGCTGGTATTTTTAAAACATAATTTAAACCATTTTCTTGATGCAGCTCTGGAAATTAGTTTAAAATCAGGGAAAACTGAGGCCATTCCTTCATCGCATCTATCCCCATCCGGTTTCATTATCTGTACTTTTAGTCATGGTGTTTTTATGCTTTCTTAGCACAGATTAGTGGGCACACCCTACTATTTTCTTTATACCCCTTCAATCACTGGTGCCGTGCAGACATTAGACACTCAAGTGTTTCTATACGACTTTGCAGTTCATAGTCTTTGTGAAGCATTATTTTTGTCCTAGTTTTACGAATCGTCTTTGGCTTTTCATGTCTTATGCATTTGCAATATGACAATAAACAAACATTTCCCTCCTGATTAAATTACTTTACTTACTTTGAGATGTCTTTGTACTCTTCAAAAGCCTGCAGGGCAGCCGTGAGGTCCGACTGTTTCTGCAGCAGTTTGGCGCTCAGTTTTTCAATTGCGGCTGCAGGCGCAGAATCTGTCGCAGAGGAACCCGAAGAGGCCGTGGAAACTGTGGAGGAACGCCAGGTCGATATTAAAACTGGATATTCAATTAAATTTTATTTATATAGCGCCAAATCACAACACATGTCACCTCAATGCTCTTTACAAAGTCAGATTCAATCAAATTATACAAACAGATTGGTTAAAATGTTTCCTCTCTAAGGAAACCCAGCAGGTTGCATCAAGTCTCTCCAAGCAGCATTCACTCCTCCTGAAAGAGCGTAGAGCCACAGTGGACAGTCGTCTGCATTGTTGATGGCTTAGCAGCAATCCCTCATACTGAGCATGCATGAAGCAACAGTGGAGAGGAAAACTCCCCTTTAACATGGAGGAGAACCTCCAGCAGAACCAGAACCAGGCTCAGTGGGAACGCTCATCTGCCTCGACCCACTGGGGCTTAGAGAAGACAGAGCAGAGACACAGAAAGCACAGAAGCTCACATTGATCCAGGAGTACTTTCTATATTAGAGGGTAATAGTGGATGATCTGCCTCCCCTGGATGGTGTCACAACTAACATAAACATTAGACCAGGTGTACATACTATGAAGTGAAGAAAGACAGAGAGCAAAAAGTTAGAAATATAAACATTTTAATTTTCTCAGATACTTGATGCTAACAGTCTAACCTTCTGTGAGTTTTTCTGATTCCAGCGCCCTCTGAAAGGCCTCCTCCAGCTCAGCTGCAACTTGGGCGGAGACGTCTTCAGCGTTAATCACAGATTCAAGAGAACGCAGCAGACGGTTCTCTTCTCTGAGGTTGTAGTTCTCTGCTGCATATCGAGTCATCTTTGGATGATGATCAACCTTAAAACCAAAATATAGCAACAATACTTTAGATTAGAGCTGCAACTAACGATTATTTTAATAATCGATCAATCTGACAATTATTTTTACGGATAAGAGATGAATCGGACAAAAATAAAAGTTTTATATCCACTTCTTTTTTCCAAATCAGAACATTTGGACTGACGGAGCAAACAAGCGCACAAAAAACAAGTTGCTACTTGTTCTGTTACAATAATATTAGGTAATAAACATTTTTGCTTCGAATAAAGAAGATTATGTTGACTAGACACAACGAATCTATGATGAAATTCATTGCCTACGCTTTTAATTGTCGATTTTATCGATTCGTTGTTGCAGCCGTACGTAAGTTAAAATAAAAAGGGTGGCCATACTTGTTTCCCTCGTTTTTCTACAGTACAGCAGCTGATCCATGATTATCAGACGTTGCGGTCGGTCGGTGTTGGATGAAAGAGATGATCGTGACTTTGCTTTTACCTGATCGGTTAAGAGCTTGATCTCTACTTTCAGCTGGTCAATCAAAGGCTGAGACTCTGCGTCCGACAGCGAGCTTTGCCCCGCCTTCAGCTTCTTCTCCAGGCGGGAGATGTGGTCCTCTCTAAACCTGATGATCATCCTGCTGGAGTGGATGAACTTGTCCTTTTGGGTCCAGGCCTCCTCCAGATGAGCCACCTTCTTCAGCAGGATCTGAAAACGGCAAACAGAGCCGTTAGGCCTCACGGCACGACTGCTTCCCGAGACGGATTAAAAATCCCCTCACCTTCTTCTCCTCGTTGAGCTTCTTCCACAGACGAACAGCAGCCATGTACTTCCCTTTATACAGAACATCCTGTTGGTTTTCAGCGGATGGGCCTGACAGGAGGGGGAGGTTAAAAACAGGTTGGTTTCCATGGCACAAATTTAGGGAATGATTAGATGATTAATTTTAATAAGCAAAAATTGAAAAAAGCTTTTAAAGATCAGTAAAATGCCAACGAAGCCTATTTTAATAAAGGGCTGCTTGTTCCCATTCCTGTCAGGCATGAGAAAAGATCACAGCCCCAAGAAAATAAACATTCAATTCTTTACTAAATAAAATTTATTTGTCGTTGTCTTCTCTGATATTTTATCCCCAGAAGACAAAGTGACTAAATTGCAGTCAAACTAAATATTTTAACCTGGTTTTACTTGTTAAAGATCAAAAAGAATCAACTTTCTACCTTAGGAAAAAGTTGGGACGCCCTCTACTCTAACAGCTTGTGATAACCGCTTTGGTTGTGAGACTTTTACCCATCTACCAGACTCTAACGTCAGTCTGGGGAAAGTTTACATCACTCGTTATTTCCTACTGCTAGATGTTTGGGATGTTTCACAGCATCTCAGTCGGATCAAAATCATTTCTGAAGTGCGGTCCAGGGACGAGGAGGGGCTCCTGGTCTCTGGGACGTCGGCGCGAAGATCCGGACCGTTCTTTCATGAGACGGTAAGGGGATTATTTTTCAGCACTTTTAAAATGCAATTGCTTATAAACTTGCGCTTGCAAGCTTTTGAAATTTAAACCCCATTTAAAAAATACTGCAAGAAATTTCAATATAAGAGAGAAAAATCTGCAAAACTGTAAACCTACAACGTAGTACTAAATAAAAGCTTACACTGCAAAAAGGGAACTAAAAGTAAATGAAATTTTCTTGAACTCAGTGTATTTTTCCCTTGATTGGAGCAGGTAAATCAGACTATTTGCCAATGGAATAAGATTTTTGCACTTAAAAAAGGAACAATTCATCTTCATCATCTTATTTCAAGTGCAGGATATCTAATTATCTTATTTTAGGGGTAAAAATACTCATTCCATTAGCAAACAGTCTTATTTAGCTCCTCGAATCAAGGAAAAATACACTAATTTCAAGAAATTTTTTACTTACTTTTAGTTACCTTTTTGCAGTGTATAGAAATAATGAATTATATTCAGTCTTTAAAGCAAATAAAATAGGATTTGCAAAAACAAAACAATGACTGATGTTTTACGGTTAAATTACGTTAAATTAAATTACATTTCTAAATTACTTTCCATCTTTGTGATCTCTGCTCTGTTTCTCAATAAAAGTGCTGGAACTTCATCACTCCACCGTTTCCTTATTCAATAAGTCTAGGAAGTCAGTTATTGTTTAGTTATTGCTACAACGCCTTTGCAGGACTTACCAGCAGGCTTCGGGTCATTGTCGTGCTGCAGGGCCCAGTTCGGCTGCAGCTTTAACGTCATTACAGAGTAGATGATCTCAGCTAAACCAAACCTCCATGGTTCAGTTAGAATCAGGTTATGTTCCTGGAACGCTGTTTTTGGTTTACATACAGCATGTTTGACCTTTGCGTCAGAAAACATTTGCTAGCTGCACACCTGCCTTGAAGGTTATATTTTAAGCATTAAGAGGCCTCTGTCGGACCCTTAATGACATTTCAGGGTTTTTGGAGACTTCCTTCAGCATCTTGCTTTCACAGTGAACTTGCTTGGACAGCCAGACCTGGACATGTTGGCATTAGTTTTGAATGTCCTTCATTTAACATTTTAGAGACCTCCTTAAAATCCCTTATCAGACTCTGAATGTCTCAGCATGCTGTTCGCTCACTCAGTCAGGAGCAGACAAAAAAAAAGGCAAATGTCTCCCAAAAACTTTGTTCTCAATATTGTAACCTGGTGTGACACGCCTGTACGGGATTTTTGTCATTTTAAGTGAGAAGCAGTACATGGGTGCAACAGGAATTTTTAAATTGCACTTGACATTGTACAGAAAATTTGCAACTATATTTTCTTATGGTTTTATTATTTTCTAATACTTGAATTGTTCACCATTTTAAAGACTTATATTAAATATCCATATGTCTCAATATGGAGGAAAAACATACAGGTATAGCCCCATTTCCACCGAACCTACTCGATTTGACCCGCCCAGTTCAGCTCCTCGTGCGGTTTGTGTTTCGACGGGCCTAGAAATGCCTGGAAGAGGGAAACGCCTCCTGGGGGTGGCTTTAGCCCCAGTCCCCTCCAGGAGGATTTATAAATCATTATAAATAAAAAACATAAATAAAAAAAAAAAGACTGTCTTGGATATTTTTAAGGCTAAAATAATCCACCAGGGTAAATGTCTGGATCACACATTAGCCTGAACCAATAATAAAATAAGGCGGAGCTCCCCTCTCTGCCCCCGACCCGGTTCTTTTCTCCCCCGGGAAAGGCAAAGGTTTATGGTTTGTCAATAGTAAAATTATATTTGGGTTTGACCCACTCCGTTCAGGATTTCCTCAGAGAAAACCTTCCTCTTTCTCCTCACCCCTCAGCCAATCACTGAATATCTGTGCGTTCACGTCAAAACTAAAATGCTTGCAAGCGGGGAGAGCGGGGTAGAGAGTGGCCAAACCGAGGCGGAGGAACTGGAGCTGTACGGGCTTTCATAGGGCATCCTAATTCCTTTTGCATGGTGGTACAAGAAAGCTGCTTAATTTTGAAGCTGTTTTCTTTTTTAAAGTAGATTTTATGATTTCTCCAGCTGTCTTCCAGAAGTTCCTACTTGTGATGAAATGATTTATCTGCGATTTATACCCATGAGAGGCAGAGGTCCTCCTGGCGCAGAGTCTCCTCCTGAGGAGCTCAGAGCCTGAGCAAGCTGCTCCTTCAGCTTCTTCACCTCGGCCTGTAGCTGCTTCACGTTTCCCTGCGTGTCCTCGTTGATAACAGCCTGCAGAAAAAAAAAAAAAGAACCCAAAGAGACGTTTTAGCAAAGTCTCCGGATTCTGCAGCGTTTTAGGAGAACGTGTGATGAAGCACCTTGTTCTTGATCAGCTTTGCTCTCTGGGCAAACTGCAACGTGGACAACGTTTCTCCAAAACACTTTGACCCAGGGTGAACATTAGCAATAATGTAGGTCTTTGCATTTCCTCCAAGAGAATCCTGAAATAATAATAAAAAAAAGCTTTAAACAGATGCTACCCTTTCTGCTCACACAGATCACGCGACATTAGACACTTACCTTGAGCAAGAAGGTGAGTTTAGACTCCCTGTAGCAGATGTGTCGGCTCTTCCCGTTGGACACGTCCACCAGGGCCATAATCACCTGACCCAGGCACATGAGGGAGCGGTTGATGCTGCTGGCCTCCTGCAACAGAGGTACGGAAGCCATTACAAGCCAGATGAAAATAAGATAACCCAGTGGAGGCAATCAGACGGAAAACCGCACCTTGAGTCTGGACCCCTCAGAGTGGGTGTCTTTCTGTCTCTCAGATCCAGCCAGGTCCACCAGGTTGAGCTGAGAACGTCGGATGTTGACCACCTCGTTGCGGCACTCCTTGGACTCGAGGGTCATGGTGAACACCGCGTGTGATCTGGAGGACTCGCGGTTCATGGAGGTGGAGGCCACACGCCGATTGCGCCAGCCCATAGAGAGCACCTGCAGGATCGAAGAAGTGAAAAAACTACAAGGCAGGGCTCTTCTCATGTCAAAACGAGGATGTAAATGTTTAATCTTCCTCCTTTTAAATAAACTGAGACAACATTAAAACTTGAAAAGGTCAGGGCTGAGAATAAGCGGATTGCAGTGAGTGCTATTATCCTTCCTACCTGATAGGCTTCGGCTGCTGAGTTCACACACTTCTCCACAGCGCCTTCGACAAACACGCCTTTCTTGATGTTCTCCCGGAGGAAAAGGCTGGCAGAGGCTGAATCCAGCAGGTCGTAAATCTGCTCGTTGTAGATCTCAATAAATGAACATTTGCAAAGGAAACTCTTGGACTTTCCAGACTGTTTCAGGGGCGAAGAAAGAGCTCCGTGTCGATAGGTAGAAACAACCAGACAAATACATGCAGTGCTGTGAAAGTGTTTAAAGATTTCTTCTGTTTTTTTTTTTACTAGTTAAATGTTTCATATCACAAAACAAACTTTATTATGAAATAAAGATAACTTGGGAAAATACAAAAAGCAGTTTTCAGGCAACGGCCCCATGTGAAAGAGGACGCTAACCTTGGAGAAAGTTCCCCTCGTTCTCTCGTTGAAACCAATCGAGATGTTTGTCCATGACCTTAAAATAGCCGTCCATGCTGGAATAAAGTCTGCTGTGACTGAATTAAAACAATATGCAAAGAAATGAGGGCCTAAATGCCTTCACGCTGATGTAAAAGATTAACTGGCAGATCTCTAAACGCCTTATGGCGGTTGTTATCTGGCAAAGTGGCCACAACTAGTTTCTAGCTACTTTTACTTTTACACATAAAAGGTTATTTTGGGATTTTCATAAACTTTAATAAAAGAAATCATCTTTAGAAAACTGCTTTTTGTATTCACCCAGGTTAACTTGGTAAGGTATTAAAATATGTTTGATTATCTGAAACATTTAGGTGTAACAAAAAAACAGAAGAAACACGTATGCCAAGTCCTTCTTCCTGGGTGCTGCGACTCCTCACCCTTTCCGCTTCTCTGCCGATGAGGAAAAACAGGTACTCGAAACTTCGAGGAATGACCCCCCTCAGCTCGTCTGTGAAGTTGTCCAGCTCAGACGGACCTGCAGCCGGAGGGAGACAGGTGTGACTTCGGTTCTGTTAATATTTCAGTACAAACACCAACAGCAGCGAATGCTCACCGAGCATGGTGAATGTTTTTCCTGAGCCCGTCTGTCCACTGCAGCAACAAAAAGACGCATCTCATTAGCAGCTGAGCTGACGTGTTTCGTACAGGACTACAGAAATTCTTTCTTTTTCTTAGATAAAAAAAGATTTTACTTACTAAGCAAATATAGTACCGTTATATCCATTCATGCAAGACTCAACAATATTTTTGGCCACGCTGTTGAAAACAGAATCCTGATGCAGAATGAAAGGAACACATCACTCTCTGACAGGTATGTTAACATTCGGAGACAATAAACTAGCGAAATGTTCCAGACCTGCGATGTGTCCATATCTGCAACATGGTCATAGGTGAAGGTCCGTGGTTCTGGTTTTGAGAGCAGACGGATGGTGTTGGGTAAGCTGACGTTCAGACACAGCTTCTGATCCCCGTCTGTAGTCAGCCCAGTGCCATGGGTCAGAGGTCGCACTCGGACAAAGACTTTGATGGAATCGCCGTCTCCGCTGCAATGCAGTGAAATGAAATAAATAAATAAACACAACAGGACGGCTGGGCTGCAGAATGACCTGGGACATCACGGTGGTTCTGGTCCATCTTTTGCAGCCAAAAGAGCCCTAACCTGTCGCAGCATGGACTTCACCAGAACCCTGAAGGTGTCCTATGGTGACATAAGTCGTTTGCAGCAGATGCTTTGATTCCTGGAAGTTGTGAGGTGGGAGCCTTCGCTTCAATAAACCCGTTTTTATCCAGCAAATCCTTCAGATGCTTGATTGGACTGAATCGTTGGAAACTTAACGGCCAGATAATCTCCTCAAACTGTTTTTTGTGCTCCTCAAACCATTCCTTGCAGTATTTTGGATTTGTGGCGAGGCGCATTTTCCCACTGAAAGAAACCACAACCTGCACTTCCCCCCTTACAAGTCTGCAGCTACACCTGCGCACATGCGACAGAAGAACGTGACGGCTTTATACTCTGGCTCCTTTCTGCCTGAACCAGCAGTGGCAGTCTGAGCCACAGTAGCTCGTGTTGGATTAGACCACATGCGCCAACCTTCGCCTCCGACAGGCCACGGTGAGCCTAGGCCACCTATAACCCTGTCGCACGCTCACCACTCTTTCCATTTTTTGTTCCCTCCTCGCACCGTTGACAATATATGACAGCGCTGTCAACCAGACAGCTTTTAAAACGCAGAGATCAGTTTGACTAAAGCCTTGCAGCTGGATGGGCTGCTCCTGACTACACTGATCCAGTCCTTTTACATCCAATTGCATCTTTTTATGTAATTTTTATTCATGAAAAGATGGCCTTTTTGCAAACAAACATTCTCCCTTCATGTAATAATGCTATGAATATATACTTTATTTATTGAACCCATTTTCTTTTACCCCATGATGGACTGTGGATGGATCAAAGTGATTATGGTTTTGGTGGTAATATTATTATTACTGGTCCGAGCATGTCTAAAACTGCTACCTGCTTGGATTTTCACACACACAACCTCTCAGATTTATAGAGAACGGTCTCGGCTACTCAGCTTGCATATATTTTCTGCTTTATCCCTTAAATTTATTCTAAAACCGAATAGTGGTATTTAAAATTTAAACACCTTATTGTACATTAAATAAACATAACTAAATCCTGAGAATAGTGAATTAATGAAGTGTTACATATTTATTCCAAATTTGTAGTAGTTTTAAAAATTATAATTAAAGGGATACATAGGAAGTGGCTCGGCTAAATGCCAAATGTTTCAGGGCCTAGAGTTAAAAAGGCAGGCAGCCACTATGACCTTGTTTGTGGAGCTATAACTCAAACAGTTTAGTTTTATAAATCTCTGCGAAATTAGCAGAAAAAAACAGCTTTACGTGAAGGGTGTCCTGAATGTGCATTACCTGGCAGAAAGAAGAGTTGAATCTCCAGATCCTGAAATAAGGTGGGGGAAATCGATCAGAATAAATATTTCATGCACAGCAAACTGTTTTAATTTACGTCCTGCGGCAGATCAACGCGGATCATAGCAGAGTTGTCCCCAATGGGGAGCGATCGCTAATATCCACATATATGCTAACAGCCAAAAAAAAAGAAAAAGAAAAAGAGGATAAAACAGTTTTAAATACACATTCCGTTAAAAACCAGAAGTGAATAGGCTGCAGTTCAGACACTACCAGAGAGAGACAACAACAACCTATGGACGCTTTAGCTAACCGAGAAGTGTGTTCGGACCCCAACCGTACCTTTTCCACCGGAGCTCATCGTTCTAAACGTTCATAAACACACACAGAGTTAATAGTATATTTTTTTCTTTCTTCAAAGCATCTGAAGCTGCAAAATTAGCGGATTCTTGCTAACATTGTTTACATCCTTTACATTTGGCGGGCCGGTTGTTCATTTTTCTCTTCCGTTGACGCTGCGTACAATCCAGCTGCTTGGAGCGTTAATGCCCCCTACTGGCCTGCTTCATCGCTGTCGTCGTCGTCTTCTTCTTCTACGAAAATTTTACTGGCAAACCAAATTCAGGTGCATTTACCGCCATCTACCAGACTGGAGTGTGAGCGTCGATGTTATTTTTGTGTAAATGTCAACCGTTTTTTTTTTCATTATACATATACAGTAATAAAATATTTTTGACAGATATGCAACATGTTATTAAGACTAAAACTGGAAAAAAACGCGTGTAGAAATACAATATAAATGAGGGCGGGGGGGGGGATGGATGAACTCAAGATAAATAGTATTCAAAATATAAGTAATATGTACTTAAAAGGAACAATAAAAGGACAAAAAAAGAAGGTAAATAAACAATGGACATTCTGAATAAATTTAAAATAGAAAAAAACTGGAACAACGTATTGTTAATTTAATTTATGCACTTTATATCTTCTTTTGTTGTTGTTGTTGTTGTTAATCATCTTCATCATCGTCGTCGCTGGAATAGGGTATATATTAAACATAATGTCTATGGTCGTTGTCGTCTCCCTCCTCTTGCTATTGATTGACAGTTGTGGTTTGTAAACAATAATTTGTTGCATCCGCGACCAACCAGTGACAAGTGTGAATCAGGACAGGCAAAAATTCCTTCCATCGTCATCATCTTCTCTTTTTATTCCTTTTGCTCCTGCACACTATAAAATACATTGCTCATTTATTCTTACCTTAAATACATGTATTTTTTCATACTTTTTTATGTCATGTAATATTAATATCCATAGCAATTCTCGTTGAGGCTTGGTATGCTAGTATGTCTGACAGTAAATTTCCATAAAAGCGTAATGTGCAGGAATTTACAAGATTCAGAAATTACAAATCTTGCCTATTAACTGAAGGCGTGCGAGAGATGAATATTTGAGAATCCGCGGAACAGCAGGTAAAGCTTTTAGGGAATTAAATAAGTATTGAACATAAAGCTTCTTAACTAAGCCTGTAAAGACGGTAATACAAAACGTTTCAATGTTTATGGCCATTGCGTGGTTGCATCTAGAGAACTTTAGACGTCACCAGAGGCATTATGGTTGGATCCAACACTATCTTGGAACGTCTGTCGTCTTTGGATCAGCTCTCTGATATGATTGGCTATCTAACCCGGAAGCGCATTTGGTTTGAACGCTTGGGGGAATCTTATTGGTGCGTTTCACGACTTTTAAATTCCAAACGGCTGCGTGCGTTGCTTTGGGCTGAAGTGGGATTTTCAAAAGGAGTAGTCGGTATCACTGGTGGCTCTACGGTTTATGCATCCGACAAAGGATTTATATAAGCCTGAGAGTCCGGTGTTTTCAGGTAGGTGGTGATATATGAACCTATCGTAATTCAGTGAGAAACTGCTCCGAACTGTATTCTCTCTTTTAACCTGATTTGTAGTTTTTGTTCCATTAACAGTTAGCTAACTGCTGATGGTTTGTGATCTTGCTAAACCAGCTTTTGTAACTTTAAAAACTTCAAATTGAGGTGGAAACACACCGTCGTGGTGGCGGCGAAATCTGCCCGAATGATGTTTTTATTATGTAATGCTAAAGATTAGCCGAGACTGTTCAGGTGTGGGATCAGTCATTTAGTTTCAGGTCACATGCTAACGGCTACATAGCCTTCAAAACTGTTTTAAACGTTATCAAGCATGTGTGTGTTTTTTACCTCTCTGTATTATAACTGAGCTGGAATAAAATCTTACATTTCACTACGTATTAAGTCTCGCCATTCTCAGACGTCACTTTCTTTTAATAATTATTTTGTGTATAAAGCATAAATTCCGAAAAAGAACCTTTTTAAAGTAAGTGAAAATATAAAAGTCTGCTGTGAATGAACCATTTTGATTTGCATGGGTGTATTTCAGTAGTAATTAAAGTCACCAAAGGTTTAGTCTAGTTTGTAAGTCAAGATTAAAAAAAAAAAAGTTTAGTTCTTCTCTTCAAAATGTTTTTCATAATGTTGTACAGGCAGTGTTGTATTTTGTTTTTGAAGACTATGCGGGTATTATTAAAATGTATCGGTGCCCTCTGGTGGCCACATGGTGTAAATGCTGCTCTTTTGCTTCAACGGTGAGCCTTGAATTTGTAGCAAATATTAAAGATTAGATTTTATTCATTTCTAATGTGAAAAGAAAGACTTTGCCACAGTGCTGGGCCTCAGGCGTGGTTTCCTTTTCTTTCCCCTTTTATTATTAAAAATGTTGACTCAACCCTCACTACGTCCTTCATAAACATCCTGCTCCTACATGAGTCTTTTCATAAATTTTCATAAAGTCATTTTCATAAATGGGTGACTCCAAAAAAATCCACCAGTGGTTTCCCCTTTTCTTAAAAAAAAATTATATATATATTACTTGAAAATCCAAAGTGTGCAGCAAACACAACAGTGAGGCCCGAGTCATACGTTTCTTGGTTCTAATGTTTAGCTATATGATCATTCTGTGATCACATGCATCACTAAACCGTCAACAAGAAGCGTCTTATCATCTGCGTGCAGCTTTCAGAGGGACGCCTCCTTCAGCGTGCAGTCGAATCTCCCCGTGGCCTGAAACATCGCTTTGTTTGCTCTTGTCTGACAGGATGAGTTCTGTCGACGTCAACGATGAGAACTGTGGGGTCGTCCCAGCAGGAAAGCACAACAGCCTGTGTCAGGACATATTCTGCCTCGATCAGCCCACCGGGAGGCCATCAATCCTGCGTCAGACAGAGAACCTGCCCAGTAAGACCATGCCGAAGGGCGCTAAGGTACACATAAGTCAGTTCTTCTAGATTTAGCGCAGTCCCTTTCTAGCGGAGTGTTCTGACTTTTGATGCAAGTTGAAACCTGCAAGAGATTAACATAACCTTTTTATTTAAAATACGTTTGTCTTTGTATCAAGAGATTTTGCAACCATGTGACTGTGCTGCACTGACTAAATGTCTTTGTTCAGGTTTGTTTTCAGACCCCCAGGAGAGACCCGTTGACTAAAAGGATTTTGTCTCCCAGCAAAACCATTATGTCCAGTGTGGACGAGAACGGCAAAGTGATCGAATCTCTTAATTTGGATAAATCAGAGTAGGAAACATATATATTTTATACTTCCAGCACATAAGTAAAAAATAAAGTTGCACTTTAAATAACACTGTTTTGTCTTTTGTAGCGTCTTACCACATGAACCCACTGCGCCTCTAAATCAAGGTAATTTATCTTTCATTGAATAATTTGCCTTATTTTTCACTCTGGACCAGTGGCGTCTCCGGCATGATAAGTTAAGTGGGGCACAAAAACTCAACACCTGTTAGCACCAACTTATTTTTGGTGATGCATACAATCTGACTTTGATCAATTTTAAATCAAACCGATAGATTAGCATAAACCAACACACTAAAAATGCCATTTTACATAGGCTAAATGTAATTAAATTTTTATACATAACATTACAAATAACGGCTCACTCTTAATGTTTGTTTGTTGAACAGAGAAGATTCACATCAATCCTTCAATGAGCTAGCAAGGACAGCCAACACTAGATGGTCGCACACAGAACGTAAATGTAACGTGTGCATTTCCAGTATTTTGATTCAACGATCCGAGCTTGTGGCCGTAGGATTTGTGCCCCGCAGCTGTACTGAGGGCGTACTGGTCATGCTCTCTGTGATTTCAGAGGTTCATTATTTAAACAAACGTTGATGGGCCGGGCCAAATATCAAGTCTCCTCAGGAGGATTTAGCTACTGAGCGTCTCGGTTTTCTGGCAGACTTAGATATATAGACACAGATGCTTATAACAGAATTTTATTGGTATGGGGATTTTCACAATATTACTTCATAAAGAATGATCCTGTCCCACTGATTATTGTTAACATGGAGCTCCACAGCGACATCTGGTGGCGCCTGGCTCCACTGGCCTCGAGTGCAGAGACGCCACAGCTGTGGACCAACTAACCTGCCCTCTGTTTACTCTCCCTGCAGAGCCGTCATCGTTCCCTGACGACAACATGCCGATTCAGAGCGGAGGCGGCTATCAGCTGGATTTTGACAACCTAGAAGCCATCGATCCTTTTCAGGGCTCCAAAAAGATGGCCCTCTCCCCTGTGTGCCCTGTTGTCAAAGAGCCGCTTGAGGCCCAGCAGACGGCTTCAGAGAATATCCTCCAGGAACCAGGAGTCGAGGCCACGCTGGAGGACACGCTGCCGTACTCGTCCTCTGTGGAAAACTCGCTGGCGGACGTCACCGGCGCCAACAGCAGCTCCACAGAGAGCAGCATTGTTACCGTGAACCTGACAAATGTACTTGCAATAGAAGAAGAACCTTTGTGTCCACCTACACCTGATGAGAAGAAACTTGATGATGTTTGCGCAAGCACAGGTCCACAAGAATCCGGCATTTACACGGAGGATGCTCCTCCTCCAGCAAAGGGCTCATATAGCCTGGATTTTGACAACCTTGATGCAATCGATCCATTCCAGACGGGAGGCTCCAAGATTCAGAATTCCCCTGTGGTTGGAAAACAGGTGCCGGATATTGACCCGGCTGTGGAGGAAAATAAACCTGCTGATGCTCCTGAGGAGGAGGAGACGTTCTTGCCCGCCCAGCTGGATGGGAAGCGCCCAGCAACAGTGACCCAATCTCTATCAGAAACGGCTGAATCTGGGCCTGCTGATGTCCCGGCTCAAGCGGGACCAATCAAACTCGAGTTCAACTTCAGCGACGGCGGTGAAGTCAAACGGAAACCGCCGCCTAAAAAGCTTGGAAAGAGGTCCACTGATTTAAAACGTAAAGAAGGAAAGCGGGCGTCTGATCCCAAACCAGCTGAGGAGGCTCCTGTGAAAGCTGGTTCTGGAGATGCTGCAGACACTCCCGTTTCCAAAACTTCCTACTCCTTTGACTTTGAGAAGTTTGATGACCCATACTTCAATCCTTTTGGCACCAAAACAAACGTAGTCGACTCTCCAAAGAGCAGCGGCATGCCCAACCGTGCGCTCATGGAAGCGGCTCCTGCAGAACCGAACAAAGACCCAGAGAAAGAGGAAGCTGCACCATCGGAGAAGTGCGTTAATCTTCTAATCAGTCTCTGGACTTTATCTGTGTGTACAACTTCACATTTAAACACTGAGCTCTGTTTTTCCCGCAGCGCTGCAGAGATGTTGCCTCCTGTTGGGCCCCATCAAGCATCGGTGAGCGCAGATCCAGTTTGTTACAGCTCTCATTAAGGTTTCCTCTGTTTTTATGTTTTCACAAACTTTAATTCTCCTAATTTGGCAGACGGGCGATCACGTGGTTCTCTCTAAAACAGACGTGGAAGATGGCCAGAGCCAGCAGGTCCAGGATCCTGCCGAGCAGCCGTCTCAGATGGGCTCGCTGGACTTTAATGAAGAGTTTGTTCCTGGATCCATGTGTGAGTGAACCCTGGCGGCTGCCGTTCTGCTAGAAATTCATCGGATCAGACTCTGAAGCTGTAAATCTAGAAATGGTTTGTTTTAATTCCAACTGACGCTCTGTTCCAGTCATGGCCGACGACTTCGATGGGCAGATTGATTACCTTATGCAGTTTGGCTCCAGCAATGTGAGTACAGCACGCATGGTCGCTGAATTATTAGCACTTCTGCTCTGATGGTTTGTAAAGTTTTACGCTTGTGGGCAGTTTAAGGAGTCTGCACTGAGGAAACAGTCGTTGTACCTCAAGTTTGATCCCCTCCTGAGAGAAAGTCCGAAGAAATCTGCTGGCCCTGCCGCTCAGCTGCTCTCTACTGCCCCTTGTGGACTGGCGTCACGGTACGATCATACTCGTTAGCCTTATTGCTGTTTCAATGGATGCCGGACCAGGCCTATAATGCAGTACATCTCCACAAGCTTAAAAAAACTACTTTAAGAATATCCACTTAAAATACTTGTAACCTTTTTTTTAATTAAAAAAATAGCTGTGTATATAAAAGATTTGGATAAATGTTAGCAATTAAAGTTGCTCTATCTGGGAGCAACAACACTAAACTGAAACCTTTAGGACAAGCTTCACCTTCTTTATGCCAAAAAACTGTTTCAACATTTACCCTTAAAGACCAAAAACCGTTTGATCATGATAAAATGAGGTTATATACAGCCTCCATCCTGATAATGTTTTGATGGTCTTTATTGTGGATAAAAATAGCCCCAGCAATAGTGACGCTAGATGTGGCGTCATCTAGTGACAGTATCGCTTAACTATCATAATGCTGGTTTGCTTAATTAATAAATCAAAATTAAATAATGCCTGACCCTCTGCAATGCCTCGCAGTAAAGCAGCAGCTCGCCATGATCAAAGACCATTATTAATTAAATAAACCGATAGTTTTTTTTTTTTTTTTTTCTCTCCCCTCCACTGGACCTTTCTTCATTGTTTTGCTGGGAGATGCTAATAGCCTTTAGCCGCTTCCTTGTTTTAACCCCTGCGTACTTCCTATTATTAAAAATAAACAAGAAAGACTTTATTTACTAACTGAGCAAAAACAAAGGTGTAAAATGGCAAAATAATAATAATACCAGTCTGACTAGTTTCTGTTCTGATCAACTGTTTTCTGCAGTTTAATGCTTATTCTCGTCTTCTGCCAAAATATCAGATGTTGCTTTTCTTTTCAGCTTTCAACAAAATCAGGATTTTGATGAATAGGAGCACCAACCATGTTGTGCTTTAAGAGTGCCTGAAGTTTAAAAAATAGGCAAAATTGTTGTCAGAATTTCACTTTTTTTTTCTTTCTGAATTTTAATGCTGGAAAGTGTGAAATGGGAGTTTTATTACAGATTTGGTCAAATATAACTTGTTTAATTCTCTGCACTTCTCTTTGCTAGTGTAAAGAAGCCTGGTGATGCCAATAATACTGGTCTCTCCTTAGCAAATATAGCTCATCAGGAGCAAAAACTATTAAATGATCATGCAGTAGTTAATAATTGGAGTAATTATTAGTTTCTGCTCTGAACATCTTGTGCCTCATTCAGTTCCCTTTTAAACGTGAACATCGTCACTTCCTCATAGGCTCAATGATGCAGAGACGGAGTCAACTAAAGGGCCACAAAAAGATGTCATCAAACTGGTGGAGGATGCAGCGGCCCCCGTGAGTCTCAACCTGAATCCGTCGAGCAGTTCGATGTTGGAGCTCCTGACTGGTTTTCATCATGCTCGTCTCTCTCCAGCCTCCAATCCTGCAGGGTCTGGTCCGTCCGTTTCCCGAAACTGCAGATGCCGAAGAGGCGATCATTGACGTGCTGAAGTACAGCCAGAAGGACATGGATGCAGCCATCTCCAGGGTGCAGGCCGAGGTATGCAGGTCCATTGGACGCCGTCTTGTGTAGCCCGCTCTGGTTCTGTTTTCACTCGTTAAAGAGATTTAAATCAAAGGCGATAAAAGTTATTCCAATCCTTCTCAAACAGGCCAGCGTGAAAGAGGAGCAGTGGAGTGCCAAGTTTAAAAAGCTGCAAGATGACGGTCAAGAAATGAGGTGAGCTCTGAGTTCTGACTTTGGAAAAGTCTGGAGTCTGTTTTCCTTCATTTCCAGGCATGGATGAGTGTGGAAAATGTTTACGTTGCCATCTTAGTTCCTTATTCGGCATTCTTAAGGTAAATAAATATACATTTCTAAATAGTTTTTTGCGTTGGTTTATTTAATTTTTGTTTTCAATCCTTTTAATTTTTGAATTGCATCATTCTAATATTTTTGTTTTTATATACATTTTCTGGGTCAAACATGAAATTAATGTGAAATTATTTCAGTTCCACCCTTTATTTTCCTTTTTTTTGAATGTAAAAAAAAATTGTTATAGGAAAATAACTTTGGATTTGACAACTTGTAATTGTTACAGATTTTAAAGTAGAGCTTCCTGTATTGGCTAAATACATGGTGCTCCTTAAGATTTATAGAACATGATAGTAAAACTAAATATCTGCTCTTAAATGTCACTTAAAATATTTATTCATCATATTTCACTTCTCACAGGAAAGTAATTGCAGAATTTGAGCTGTTAATTGCAAACATGAATGGTGAGTTAATGGACGGCACATTTGATTGATTGCTTTGGTTTTTCTTTTCGGTTTAAATCCTAAAAGCGTTTTATTTATTTATTTATTTTATCTTTAATGAATCAGCCAATCAAGAGAAGGAGAGGGAGGAGGCCAAGAATAATCTCAGCAAGGTTCTGGCGGAGAAGGAGCAGGTGTCCAGCGACCTGAATTCTATGGAGAGATCGTTTGGCGACCTGTTTAAGAGACTCGAAAAGTACAAGGAAGTCGTGGAGGGCTACAAAAAGGTACGTTTCTGTTAGAAGTCCTTGACTAGCACCGTGATGTTTATAAACAAATATAAAATGGTTCTCTCTGCACCCGTCAGAACGAGGAGACGCTGAAGGCCTGCGCACAGGACTACCTGGCAAGGATAAAAAAGGGGGAGCAACGCTACCAGATGCTGAAGGCTCACGCCGAGGAGAAAATTAACCTGTAAGACACTAAACCACGGACCTAGATTTAGTGGGGGGTTTTTTAGGTCTAGAGACTAAGATTGACTTCTCATCTTCAGCGCTAATGAAGAAATTGCAGATGTGCGAAACAAATATAAGGCGGAGCTTTCGGCTCTTCAGGCACAACTGCGGCGGGAGCAGCTGAAGATTCAGTCGTTGGAGAAGAGCCTGGATCAGAAGGTGAGAGCTCGTCTTAGTAAAATGACACGTGTGGAGAATATAATGACTTTGTGTGAATTTATTTGTGGCACGTTTGTGTTTCAGGGAAAAGAGGTGGAAGAGCTCACCAAGCTCTGCGATGAGCTGATATCCAAAGTCCAAAAAGGATGAGCTCCTCTGTAAATAATACTAATTGTTTCTCCTTTGCTCTGACGGTCCTTAATTGTAGTTTATTTCTGTGTCAGTGTTTCTATTAACTGTGTAATAAAGATCCTTTAATAGTTTTATTGATAATTCCATTTAAAGACTCTTTTCTTGGGGTGTTACCACTAGAGGGCAGTATTTGGCTTAAAAGTAACCAATGTCTGTTGCCTTTTGGGTCATTAGTTATGGATGCACTGTAACATTAGAGTATTGTTATAGTTTGCTGTGGTCTCCTGTCATCTGTCTGGAGCCAAGGCTCATCTCCACGCTGCGGTTCCTGCTGCTAAACGACACAAAGCTCCCCTTCTTTCCTGAGCAATCACAGGCTCCCGTCACATCACTCCCAGAGCGGGACAATGCACTTCCTAAACGGTGAAAGGAAATCCTACCTAGATTGGACCTGAATGAGGCGGGGGGTACGAGTCACTTAACCGTGGGGGGGAAGATGCTGTTGGGTCGGTGTAGTCTTGCAGGGACACATCAGTCATCTAAAGAGCCACCGTGAGACTGCGCCCGGTGTCTCTACATTATCTGGTCAGGCTTTTTATCAGAGCTGCTCTGTTTCTGAGCTGGCTGCACTCTGCGTCACCCTCGGACACTTTAACCTCCTCAAAGGGGACCGGGGGGGGACCTCCCCCACTGCACCATAAACAATCTCATTCTGTAGTCCTCAACAAGATGAGCCGACTTTATAGGCGGAAAATTGAAAGTTCGTAATGGTGTTTATTTCAGTTCATTTTAAAAAGTATTACACAAGGCAACTAAAGAGATTCTTCACATGCAAATGTTACCATCCTGCAGCTTTTTAGATGCAGCCCTTCAACACTCCTGAATAGAATGACATACCAGGGTTTGCAGGTAACCAGCCTGCTGGTGAGGGAATCTGATTCAGCTGTATTGGAGCACGATTGTGTCCAAAAGTTGCAGGATAGTTGCTCTCAGGGACTGGACTTTGGGAAAAAAAAAAAGCCTTTACTGCTCTGACCTTGACAGTTGTCAGTCAAAACATGCCAAGGTCAGTGTTGTATCTAAGCATGGTAAGGGAAAGGTGCACAAGCAGCAGGGATAGCTGCCCCCCTGAGAAGACTGACCACTCAGGGGGTTGGGAGAGATTCACGACGAGTGGACTGCAAGAGTTTTCACATTTCCTTTGGAAATCAAAGGCACAGAATCCCCGTTGCTTGAAGTCCAGCACAAACTTACAACAGTCAGTAATTATTTGGGAAGCCCTGGCGTCATCTGGTGCTTTTCCGCTGTCTTCATCAAGTTCGACCAGTTCAAGTCGGCAATCCATGCAAAATGAGTCCCAACCCAGTTCTGAGTGCATCAACGAAACTGCCCGGTGTTTAAAAAAAAAAAACTATTCAAAATACACGTAAAGTGGGCAGAGCTATGTAGAGTCTGGCCAAATGGACCCTGGAGAAAAGGCATTGGTGAACTGATGAGACAGGTGGAGCTGAGTCTTGTTAGATCTGCCGTACGACGAACAGCTTCAGAATAACCTTACAGTCAAACGTGGTGGATGTAGTGGGATGTCCTGGTTTGTTTTACTCCTTCAGGGCCTGAACACTTTGCAGTGATCAAAAGAGCAATGAATTCTGCTCACTGCTGGAAAATCCTGCAGGAGAAAGTCCAGCCGTCATCCTGTAACTGTAAAGTTTGGAGTGGCCTAGTCAAAGTCTGAAATGCTACAGGTTGTTCGTTCATACCAAAAAAAAAAAAAAAAATCCTCCAAAATGGCTGACTTGAAATAAAATTTCTGCGCCGGGATTTAAAACACTGATTGCTGGACGGGTGTTGGGTTCAGGGTGTGGTAACTTTTTCACACGTTACTTAGGATATCCTTGGCTGATGTTAGCGTGTTTAGCGGTCTGCAAGACTTAAGTGTTGACAAAAATGCAGAAATTAAAGAAATCTGTAAGGGGGCAAATACTTTTAGGATTAACTTCTTTTTTTTATATATTACATTTTTTGAATCTGTATCAGCCTGTATACAGAATTTTGAAAGAAAAAATGTGATTTTGCATAAAATGAAAAGTGCACGGTACACAGGTGGGTTCTCTCCAGGTACTCCAGCTTCCTCCCACAGTCCAAAAACATGACTGTTAGGTTAATTGGTCCCTAAATTGCCCTCAGATGTGAATGCATGGCTGCGCTACATGTTGCCCTGTGATGTTCTGGCGTGACTCTTATTTCTGGTCATTTAATCAAAAATATAATCTATTGGATTGTCAAATATTTTAAAACAAGATTGTCAATAATGAAAAATGACATATACAAAGAACCTACATGTTGGCATAAATTGGATAAAAATTATGGATTCAACAGGTGTAATACACAAACAGTATACTTTATTATTATTATTACATAGATATGAAAAATGCCTTACTCTGAAAAATAAACCTTTGATACATTTTTAAGAAAATAAATTAAATATTCTGACTACAGCTTAATAAACTGTTGTTGGATAAAGAGGTGGTCTCTGCTGGTTCATCCCAACATGCTAAAGACTAATAATGGGAACCTACAGAAAGAAAGTTAAATAATAAGGTTACAGAGGACCAGAACGGTTTACTGTGCCTTGCAAAAAGTATTGACCCCCCCCACCCTGTTGGAGTTTTTCCTGTTTTGTTGCCTCACAACCTAGAATTAAAGTGGATTGTTTGAGAGTTTGCACCATTTCATTTAGAGAACATGCCTAGAACTTTAAAGATGTATTTTTTTATGGGGAAGCAAACAACAGATCAGTCAGGACTTTGTAGAGACACTTTTTGCAGCAATTCCAGCTGCAAGTAGCTTTGGATCAGCCTCTCTGAGCGCACCACGTCTGGCCTTCAAGTTCAAATCTAGTATCATCTGACCAGAGCACCTTCCTCCATACGTTTAGAGTCGCCCACATGCCTTTACAGTGAAATGTGACTATTTTCTGGTCACTCTTCTATAAAGCTCAGTTCTATGCAGCGTACGGCTTAATGTTGTCCTATGGACTGATCCTCCATCTCTGTTCTTCATGGTCTCTGTTCTGCCTCTCTGATATGTGCCCTCCTGGTCTGGTCTGTGGGTTCTGTTGGGCGGCCCTCTCTGCTTTGCATTTGAAGATGATGGAGCTACGGGAATAATCAAAGATTTGGATATTTTGTTCTAATCCCACCCTGACTTGTACTTCTCAACAACTTTGTCCCTGACTTGTTTGGAGCTCTCCTTGGTCTTCAGGGAGCGATGCCTCCTGCTTAGTGGTGCTGTAGCCTCTGGGGGCGTTCAGAAAAGGTGTTTTTACTCTGACAGGTCATGTAACACTTAGATTGCACACAGGTGGACTTCATTTTACTAATTATGGGACTTTTGAAGGTATTTGGTTGCAGCAGAAAACCTTTCAGGGGCTTCATAGCAAAGGGGGAGGATCCATACCCACGTGTCTGCCAACTCTCATGTTTTCTTTTATTCTTTTTTCCGTTAACATCTTTTCATTTCACTTCATCAGTTTAGACCATTTTGTGCAGTATAGAGTGAATTTTCTTCCATAATTAATACAAGTAAAGAACACGTTTTGTAAAAAAAAAAAAAACAAGCAAAAAAAAACATGTTTTGTAAATGGAAATTTAAAAAAATGCAATGCAGAAATTACATTTTGCGAGCCTTCTAAACATAAAAAAGGTTTTGAGTAACTTTGGGGTTTTCTCAGATTTTATTTTTTTCAAGATTAAAAAAATCATGTTTTTTTCAAATTTTTTACAGACTTTATATTTTCACATTTTTTATTTTCAGATCTCTTTTTCAGATAGTTTTACAAATTACATTCTTTTCAAATGGCGTTTTACAGAATACATTCTCTTAATTTTTTCCGCTCTTGACGCGCACAGATTGACCAATGAAAATGTTGCTAACATTCATGCAGACCAATAGAAATGCGTATTTGCTCCTCGCTCCAGAGGAAAGCCTGCCCCCAGAAGTGAAGAGAATCTGTAAAAGGCAATTTAACAATAATGCAATTCATAAAACTCAGTCTGAAAAACATAAATGTGAAAAAATAAAATTTGTAAAAATAATTAAATATGAAAAAAATGTTGAATTTTTTTTTTATTTGATCAAATAAAATCTGAGAAAGCAGCAAAGATAGTCTCAAAACCTTTTTTTTGATTAAGAAGTTTTTCAAAGTTTAATATTTTTTTATTTCCATTTACAAAACGTCTTTGTTTGCAACAATAATGGAACAAAGCTCACTCCATAGAGCAGATCCATCACATAAATTAAGATAACATTTTTGTTAAATTACAGGTTGGAATGTAGCAAAATAGGTAAAATTAAAGTGGGGGTGGGGAATACTTTTGTAAGGAACTGTACGTAGGGGGTGGGAACACAATCCGTCCACCCTTGCAGTCTTTGGGAGCATCTGGATGCCATGAAGAGCTACCAGTCTGTTCAAAGGAACAGAGGAGGGGGATGGAGGCGGCAGCGTAGTGGTCAGCATTCCTAACAACTGCATCTAAACACAGTGAAAACCTGAGTCATTAAACCAGCTCTTCTATGAAGCTTTAGTACCATTTTTATCTGCATCCTTGGTGTTCGCTGGGTCCAAGCATCCGTCTAGGAAAACCCAGCTGAGGAACGTCTCTCAGGAGGATTACAGGCCCGCAGCCGGACTCACGTCCTGTAAAAAAAAAAAAACCTTGCTTTTTGTCTTAAGTGCTCCACAAGGGTCGTTATAAACGTTGCATTGAGCTTCGAAACGGTAAAAAAAAAAGCACCAAAATGTGGAAGTTTCACTGGATGACACACTGGCCAGGGTCAGCTGCACAGACTGAGTTTTCCAATAATCGTCCTCTGGAGGAAGGATGGGAGGCGAACGTCAGTCGGGACCCGCTCAGTCCACAAAAGCTGAGGCTAACACTGAAAATGAATGTGCTGGTGCTGGTGCACCTTCCCGTCCACGTGGGAGTGGGTGTGCGTGTGGATGTCCGTGTAGAGCTTAGGGTAGATCTTCGGCGGGACGCTGGGTCCGGCCTGGCTGAGGAGGAGCTGCTGCTGGGCCAGGTACTCCTCGTAGTTCATGGAGCTCAGGCAGTCCTTATCGGCGCCAGAGGAGCTGGACGACGGAGCGGGGCAGGCCCGGTCCCTCTCTCGATACGGGGAGCGGTGGGAGCTCTGCAGCGGCTGCTGGGCTGGCGAGCTGGGAGGGGGGCAGTGCTTCCTGCTCTGGCAGAACCACAGCAGGACCGTGGCAAAGATGAAGACTATTCCAGCAGGGATGCCGATGATGACGGGCCAGGGGAGGGAGCTGGTGCTGGGTGCCAGCGGAGAGACGGGGGGCTTTGTGCCTGCCACAAGAGGAGAGACAAATAAGGAAGATTTCACCTTGTTTTTTTACCCCAAACATTATATAACATTTCATGAACTGATAGATATCGGGTACGGTACACGTGTGGCAAAGCTCGGTTATTTCTGAAAAAGGCAGCAGCTACAAGTAAATCCCAATAAATATATAAAAAAAGGCAGTTTATTTCTGTACTCTGAAAGTGGAACCCATCTATTCTACATATTCATTAGACACAAAGGGATTTATCTTAAGCTTTTATACGTGTTTATTTTGATGGCTTACAGCTAATGAAAACACATTTGGTTATTCAGAACTGCTGACCAGACGTTTTCCAGATCTTTGAGGTAGGAAGGACCCTAATCTTTAGCTTCCTCCACCGATTCGCCATGAGATTCAAATCTCTCCAAAACATGAATATTTCTTCCAGTCAGAAAAAAAAAAAAAAAAAAAAAAAACACGGCAAAATCACATGTTTACTTTGAACCTAAATCTGGTAGAGGTGTGAATCATTTTGGTTTTAACTGTAAACAAAAGAAGTAAATTGTAGGATATCAGCTGCTTTAAAATGGAAGAAAACCCAAAATGACCGTAGCAATGGGTGAAAGGAGACCCAAAACGGCAAACACTCATAAATCAGATCCGGAGGGATAAAAACAAGCTCTAGTTACCTGTAGTTACTAAAGTCACAGTGTTTGCAGCAGAGGCCACAATTTTTTAATTCGCCAAAGAAGAGACTGACCGGCACGAAGAGAAAAGGAGCAAACAGGCTGTTTCTGACTGTAGATCAGTGGTTCACAGGAAAGATAAAATTCCTTTTTTCAGGTCTGACTCATTTTTCCTACACCGTTTCATTTGGATACTTAGAAAAAGCTAAAATATACAAGCTCTTGGGAGTTATTTTAAAATTTTGCATTTGATACATAACTCTATATATTTTTGAATCACAGCTTTGACGTCTTTGCTATGGATCTGCAATTTAGAAAGTCATAAAAAATAAGACAAAGCCGTCGATTGACAAAGGTGAGTCCAAACCTTTGACTGGTAGTGTAAATGTTTTGGACTTTTTAAATGTATTTAGCATGTATAGAAATAAAAGCTGCTACAAATATTTGGAGCTTTACTCCCTTTTTTGACAAACCGCTCATATTTTGAACACAGTAGAAGATAACTCTGATTCAAACGCATCTGCACTGCAAAAAAAGAACTAAAAGTAAGTAAAATTTTCTTGCAATTAGTATATTTTCCTTGATTTGAACAGCTGACTAACACTATTTGCCAATGGAATGAGTATTTTTATCCCTAAAATAAGATAATTAGATATTCTGCATTTGAAATAAGACGATGGAGATGAATTGTTCTTATTTTAAGTGTAAAAAATCTTATTCCATTGGCAAATAGTCGTATTCACCTGCTCAAATCAAGGAAAAATACAAAAATTTCAAGAAAATTGTAGTTATTTTGAGTTCCCTTTTTGCTGTGTACTCAATATACGAGTGTCCCTTTTCTCAACGGATTACTGGAACAAATTCACCTTTCAGGATTGTTCCAACCTACTGATAACTTGCACAACCCTGGTTTCTCCTCAGAGCGGTCGCTGTGAAGCTCTCACCTGGCAGCACGGTCAGGAAGGCGCTGCGGAAGCTGTAGCCCATGGTGTTGGCGCCCAAGCAGACATACATGCCGGCGTCGTCCTCCTTGGCGCGGGTAATGAGCAGCTTGTTGAGGTAGGAGCCGTCGGGCCTGGACCACACCTCCCCCAGGGGCAGCACCACAAACTTGTGGTCCCCCACCTCGATGGTGGAGTTGTACCGGCCTTCCTCGTTGGACTCTATGCGCTTCAGCCACTGGATGACCGGCTTCACGTCGCTCCGCACTTTGCACTGGAGGGACGTGGTGCCGCCGTAGTCCACCGTGGTGTTGACGGGATGCGTCCCCGTCAGGACCGGCTTGGAGCTCGTCCTTTCTGCACAGACGTGACGAGAGGGAACCGTCAGAAACACGTTTTGGTGCCTCGGCGCCTCTGCAGATAGAAGCTAAGCATCCAAAGCAGCCTAAAGCGAGGGGCCTGTAGTTGTGAGAGCGGCAGGAACACCACATGTAACACTAGAAGTATGTGTGATTAGTTTCCTCTCCGAGCTCCTGGTTGTATAGCACACGGTTCTCAGGGGGCTGGAGGGGGGGATCTGGCAGACAGCTGGGCTTTAATCTGCTCCAGATTGGCTGGACGGTCTCTGAGCTGACGGTCGCCTCACTGCAGAAACAGCGGGGGCACCGGCCCTCACTCTCTGCTTCCTCAATGTGCTTCTCATGTACATAATTGCTGAGAGCAGCCAGACCTGCTGATCGCAATCTGGCTGCAGGAGAGGAAGGACGCTTTGTCTTCAGAGCCAAACATGCGATGACGCTGATTTGAGTCCATTTCCTGCACGCCAGGTTTGTAAAGCAGAGTTAGGTTATAAAACAATATCCCACGCTCAAACATCTCTCGGACCTCTGCTCAATCTACAAGCTGAACATGGAGAGAGTAAACCTGCCAGGACATGGCCGGCCACCTAAACCGAGAGGTGCGATAATCAGAGAAGCAGCCAGGGAGCCCTTTCGAACTCTGGGGGAGCTGCTGAGATCCACAGCTCATGTGGGAGATTTGTTTCCCAGGACATTTATCAGTCGTGCACGCCGCAAAATCTAGCTTTCATGGGAAAGTGGGAGGAACACGGCCATTGTTGAAAGAAAGCCAGAAGAAGCCGTCCGTGAAGCAGACACCCTGTCTACCTTTAAGACTAGGCTTAAAAGTTTTGTTTTTGACTAAAGTTGTAGTTAGAGTGGCTCATGTTACCCTGAGCTACCTCTATAGTTATGCTGCTATAGGCTTAGGCTGCTGGAAGAGAGGTATATTTCTCTCACTCTGCTGAGTTCTCCTACTGTTCTCCAATTTCCATTGCTTGTTGTTATTTCAGCTTTTAACTTTTTGTTCTTCATAGTAGGTACACCTGGTCTGGCGTTCTGTTAGCTGTGACATCATCCAGGGGAGACAGATCATCCGCTATTACCATCTAACATAGGAAGTACTCCTGGATCAATGTGAGCTTCTGTGCTTTCTGTGTCTCTGCTCTGTCTTCTCTAAGCCCCAGTGGGTCGAGGCAGATGAGCGTTCACACTGAGCCTGGTTCTGCTGGAGGTTTTCCTCTCTGTTAAAGGGGAGTTTTCCTCTCCACTGTCGCTTCATGCCTACTCAGTATGAGGGATTGCTGCAAAGCCATCAACAATGCAGACGACTGTCCACTGTGGCTCTACGCTCTTTCAGGAGGAGTGAATGCTGCTTGTGAAGACTTGATGCAACCTGCTGGGTTTCCTTAGAGAGGAATCTTTCTGACCAACCTGTCTGTGGGATTTGATTGACTTTGACTTTGTAAAGCGCCTTGAGATGACATGTGTTGTGAATCGGCGCTATATGAATAAAATTTAATTGAACTGAATTGAAGAAGCCCTGTTTGTAGTTTGGCACATTAGCAAACACAGGTGCTCTGGTAATATGAAACGAAAACTGAAGTTTCATTCAGTTTTCATCCCTTCATCCCTTTGGTGAAATACATTAGTGGAAATGATTCTACTGTGGAAATGCTTTTCTCCAGAAGGGACGAACCCAGCTAGCTTTGCAGAGATACTCACGGATGACTTCCACCTTGTACGTGGCGTTGATCTCCCCCGCTCGGTTGGAGACCCTGCAGGTGTATCTGCCGCTGTGCTCCGGCACCACGTTCTTCAGACTCAGAGTCCACTTCCTCTGGCGGCCCTCACCGACCTCCCGCTCTGACAGAGGCCTGTCGTCCTTCAGCCACACGATGTCCGGTCTGGGGCTCCCGCCGGCTGCACACTTAAGGCGCACGGTGCTGCCCACGGGACACGCTATCACCCTCCTCCTCATCTTTTCAGGCTGCGTGAAGCGAGGGCGAGCTTTCAGAAGAAACACAGGAAAGCTTTACTTTGGATATCAGAGGATTGTAAGGATACATTTAGTCAAAAAGGGCACATTCTTGTCCCTTTATGACAGCAACTGGAAGAGGATTGTTGTCTGTAACTGAGCTGGTAAAGGCCGTGTAAGTATTTTTTTTCAAACTGATAAACTGTTACTGGGCTATAAAAAAAAAGAAATCCTGACACTGTGCTGTTAGTTTTTGTGATGCACGCTGCATCGTAAAAGGTTTTCACAGCACTTAAGCGTGTTAAAATCACAAACTTCATTGTGCTTTACTGGGACTTCATGAGAGACTAACAGAAATTAATCTGTCTTTGTGAAGTGGAAGGTAAATGACGCATGGTTTTCACCATCTTTCACAAATAAAAATCTAAAAAGTGAGCATTTTTATTCAGCCCATCTGCGTCAGAACCAAATTTCACCGTAGGTACGTCTGCATGTGTTTTAGGGGTATGTGTCCACCGGCTTTTCCCACCTGCAGACCAGAAATTTTTGCCCTGCTTCCTTTTAGATGGGATGGAGAGGGTATGTCCCTCAGCACCAATTTTCAAGTCTTGCTGCAGATTTTCCATGGCATTTAAGACTTTGACTAGGCCCTTATAACACATGAATATGCTGCTCTCTTTCATTGCAGTTCTGGTTGTGTGTTCAGGATGTGTGGTTCTCCTGGGAGGTGATCCTCCGCCCCGGTTTCAGGTCTTCTGCTGCCTCTTGCACTTTTTCTTCCTGCGTTGAGCGCCGTACATCTCCCAATTAGCCGTGACCAGATTTCCTGCCCCTGCATCGCCGCAGCATGATGCTGCCACCACTGTGTTTCATCATGGGAATGGTGCATTCAAGGTGATATACAGGGTTAACTTTGCATGTAGGAGAGAGAAAGTCTAATTTTTACCGGAGCTACGTATCCTGCAGAAGCAGGATTTCTGGATTTAAAACAACAACGGTTTTCTTCTTGCCACTTTTCTATGAAGACCAAATTGTAGGAGGGAAAGACTAATAGTTGTCATGTATCTGCAGCTCCTCCAGAGTTACCATGGGCATCCTCATTGCTTCTTTGATTGATGCTTTGTTCGCCCGGCACCTCCGTTATATCAGACGTCTATGTCTTGGTAGGTCTGCAGGTGGTCCATCCTCTCTCGATGCTCAGATAATGGATCAAACGGAGCTCCGTTGGATGTTCAACGCTTGGGATATTGTTTAATCACCTAATCCCGCTTAAGGCTTCTCCACAACGTTCTCCCCGACCTGAATGCTCTGTTCCTTGGTCTTCATGAAGCTGTTTGCTCACTAGAAAACCTCTGAGGCCTCCACAGAACAGTTGGATTTATCCTCAGATTAATTATAGACAGGCGGACTTTATTCACTAATTTAGCTTAATTCTGGAGAAAGTTGGCTACATTGTTTTTCTTTTTTGGTTGGGGGGGGGGGTATCTGAGTAAAAGTCATGCACAGTTTTTTATTTGGTTAACAAAAACGAAAACTGCATAATGCTCCTTAAAATTCACAAGTTTGTGATTCATATGTTAATCTATGACATAAAGCCTCGATACCACATGTTAAGGCAAGGCAAATTTATCTGTATAACACATTTCACTACATGCAAAGTGCTTTACATGATTAAAATATAGGAAAATAAAACAGAATAAAAGCAAGTTGGAATAAAATGTAGAAACAAAATAAAACATGGGAGAATAGAAACTAAAAGCAAATATTAAAAACAGTTGGACTACAAAGTTGAACTAATTATGTTTAAAACAGTTTAACTAGAACAGTAAAAGGCAATCCTAAACAAATGTGTTTTTAATCTCGATTTAAAGGAATTCAGGCTTTCAGCACTTTTACAGTTTTCTGTAAAGTTTGTTCCAGATCAGTGGAGCATAGGAACTAAATGCTGATTCTCCGTGTCTGGTTCTGGTTCTGGTTCTGCAGAGCAGGCTGGAGCCAGAAGACCTGAGTGGTCTGGAGGGTTGATGCACTGATAAGAAGTTTAAAGTTTGTGGTCGGACCGTGAGGGGTGTGAAAACATCTGAAAGGAGCCACAGTTTGTTGAAAGCGGGACGTTGGACTTCTTACCCAGATTGTCCCCGCCCGGTTCGGGTTCTGCTCCGTTGGCTGGTCCTGCGTTCCCAGAATGAGAGTCATCTGCAGACACAGGGAGACAGAAATCAGTCAGCACGTGACTACATGGACAGGGAAAGGCCTTTATTTCTGCGTCTGCGGTACAGTTTGTGTCGTGTAAAGCTTTGCAAAGCGGCACGTTCATTTCTGACCCTGTTAACGTCACAGCAAACTGTTTTAAAGGCGCTCAGAGTAGTTTCAGAGTTAATCGTGGCGTCTCTGCTGCAGTTGGGAGTAATACGATAATTTTTTTTTTTACATTTTCTGGTATTAAGCCCTGTTAGAGCAGACAGCTGTGGATTTTAAGTCGCTGGCTGACATCATGCAGCCGAGCTAAGACCGGGGCTTAAATTAATTAGAACGAGTGAAACCCAATCGACACTTTGTGATGTGCGCCGAACTGTCGGGTGAAGAGTTGATGAGCGGGTCAGGCTGCAGACGGAGACACCAAGCGGAGGATTCCTCCAGTCTCAGCGTTTCTAACCGACGGCCCCTCTTACGATAAAAAATAAATAAATTACTGGCACCAACAGATGTGCGGCGTTTGAATTACGATGGCCGCGAATGAATGGATTCATTGCTCCTGCGTTCGAACTGTTTCTACCTCCTGTGAGTGATTTTAGGTGCTGGCCGTGCTGCAGCCTCCTGCTGGATTCCTCTGCATACAGTCTGGCACACTTGATTCCTTCTCCTGGTTTGATTGGGTCAGGTAAAGAGGCCAGATGTGACTTCTAACCCCGCCGTTCTGCCTCCTTCTGAGAAGCCTGAAGCTGTTGGAGCTCTCCTGGGTTCTCCGGGTACAGGCCCTCCTTTGTTTGTCCCCTGCAGCACCGGTCCCAGCCATGATGTCATGGCTATTTGAAGGGGCTTTAACTGGCCAACGATAATAACCCACTCCAGCCTCCAATGGAAGAAATATTTCCCTCTTGCTCACTTGGGCTCTCCACATTCCTGCCGGTTCCTGAACCTCCCAATCCAAACAGATCCTGGCCCCGCACTGCCGGGTTTTTCTTTCTGACTTCTGATTTTTTTTTCTACTTCATAAATTTGTTTCCTCTCTGCTTTTTGGTGATTTTAGGGAACAATGGTGCTCTTTATGTATCTGAGCCGGCAAAGCTATCCTGTGCCACTATTGTTTTTAGCACAATGTGGGCTCCGAGAGCTGCAGAGGTGGGACGTTTAAGGGCGGACTTTTAGACTTGAGCCATTTCTGAAATTAATCTTAATCTTACCAAAAGCTGAAACCTGTTTTCGAACCAGCAAATTAAAATTACCAGCTCAAACAAATCAAAATTCTTCCTCTTAGCAGCGATAAGATATCTTACCACGTGTTACACTGCAAAAAGGGAACTAAAAGTAAGCAACATTTTCTTGAAATAAGTATATTTTCCCTGATTTGAGCAGCTAAATAGGACTATCTGCCAATGGAATGAGTTTTTTTTACCCCTAAAATAAGATAATTAGACATCCTGCTCTTGAAATAAGATGATGGAGATGAACTGTTCTTATTTTAAGCGCAAAAATCTTATTCCATTGGTGAATTGTCTTATCTACCTGCTCAAATCAAGGAAAAATACACTAATTTCAAGAAAATTGTACATACTTTTAGTTCCCTTTTTGCAGTGTAATGTTCATAAACCAGTCAGTATCACAATCTATCAAACGTAATCTCATACTTCACCATCTCAATCTGAAGGATGAATTCTTTACCAATCCAGGTTATGATCTTTATTACAAATTAACAAAGCTAAGACCTTTCTGCTTCTGATTTATTTATGCTCTAAGGTAATTAACCCTTATTAATCAAGAAAAAAATACTAATAGACCCGATAATTGAACCTATAACTAATCAAACTCAATCTAATTTCTACTAATTAGAAATTAGATAACATGAAACTAACTCTGCTGATGACCTATCAGGGAAGAAAGGGCTGGAGAAAGAGGAATTTCAGTCTCTTGAACTCCTTTCTGAAGCCCATCTTCTTTCACAGCACCAGAACACACTGTTTCTTCAATTCAGGTCCGATTCCAGAGCTACATCGTTTCCTCAGAAAACCAGCAGAACACCAGGCCTGCTCACTCCTGTAGTCCTCAGTGTCCAGCGATCACATTGTGAAGTTGCAGTTAAAGCAGATGTAAAGGTCAGCTCTGAGGTGTTCACTGCAAAAAGGGAACTAAAAGTAAGTCAAATTTCTTGAAATCAGTGTATTTGTCCTTGGGTAAATAAGATTATCTGCCAATAGAATGTGTATTTATACCCCTAAAATGAGAAGAGTTGTTCCTATTTTAAGTGCAAAGATCTTATTCCACCGGCAGATAATCTTATTTAGCTGCTGAAATAAAGGACAAATACACTTATTTCAAGAAAATGTTACTTACTTTTAGTTCTCTTTTTGCAGTGATACGCCACAAGACTTGTGCATCCAAATGCAACCTAAGCGGAGGCTGAAGACTTTAAGTTTGTTAAAATGCAATCAGACTTTTTTTTTCCTCCCCCATCCAACTCAAATCCATTTATGATGTCCCTCCAGCGGCTGTGGTCTGACGCCATCCCTTCTCACTTCATTCACAAATCCAGCCACAGGAAACGGTTCTACCACACACGCTTTCTGCTGGCGGAGCCACGAGGAAGGGCCGGAGAATATTTGGATCACAATGGGCTCCAGATGTGGTTGGGGACGTGGTAACGTCCAGAGAGAGCTTGGTGCGGCGGCTTTGCATCGTCCCCAAACAGCTACCACATGCGGTCAGCCGGATGAAGGGCTGCTGGCTTGCAAACATCTCCGGAGGGGAGTAAAATGAAAAAAAAAAAAAGCTTCACGAGAGCCAGCAGGAGTGATAAGTGCCGCAAGAATCCTGCAGAATATCGTCCACGCAGACATAAATATCTTGTAAATGGTAATATGACAATCCCACACCAACGCGGGGGTAAAACCTTCTGGGACTTGAGTTGCAGAGGACGCGGGAACCGTTGCACTGGATGCAGTCCTGGGGGGCCTGATGGGGCCAGTTGTCAGGAGACCCCCTCCAAACACAGCCCAAGCAGCCAGCTGGAGGGATTGAGGAGGCGCCGTGATGCACTGGTGGACCAGATTCCTCAGATAGCTCCTGGGAGGACAGATGGGAAGAGAGAAAGCTCTCCACCGCCGCTGCAGAACATACCACCCCCCCCCCCCCCCCCCACACCATCCTCTTCCAGTTGCTTCTCTGCTGGTTCTGTTTGTAAAGGAATGCTCTTGAACTTCTTGAAGAGCTGCCAGGTTTTAGTCAGCCCCCCCCCCCCCCCCACCTATCGTGACTGAATGCAGTTCTTCTCTTTGTGATCCAGTAAAAACAACAAACTGGCGTGATGGATGCTGCAGGCAGAGCTGCGCTGGGAGCCAGCCACCCCTCGTTTACACGACTTCAAATAAATAAACTGCTCAGATCTTCTGGAGCAACAAACCAGCAGCCGCTGCAGGTTAACAGCGGGCAGCTAAATTAATTAGCTGAGTCACCGTTAATGGAAAGTTTTGCTCATGATAATTGCTCCCCGTTTGGGCTTTATGAAGCTGACTTCAATCCTGGCAGTGTCCTGACGACGAGGCCCCGTAATTTGATTAAAATGCACCCCTCCAGAAACAAGCGGCGAGGCGGCAGCCTGCCAGCAGCTATGGAGGGATGACGAACACGAGAGCAGAAACACAGGAGCACGTGTTCAGTCTGTGGATGTTTCTCCCCGGTCAGACGGGCCATCACCACACGGGGATGAGGAGGAATTACAGCAGAGCGGATCAGGGTTAAGAGGAAAACCAGAAAGCTTCAGTACAACTCCATGAAGGGCGAAAGCCCGCCGGATAAACATCCGAGGAACTGAGCTTCTCAGAAAGTCTTCAGGTTCAATGTGTGATGCAGTTTTGCTCCAAAGAAAACTAAAGATTGGGTAGAAGAGGCGTGCATGTGGTCGGGTCGGACAGATCTCCCCGCAGCCTCGCACTGCAAAATAGAACTAAGAATAAGAAAATCTTTCTTGAAATGAGAGTCTTTTTCCTTGATTTGAGCAAGTAAATGAGATTATTTGCCAATGGAATAAGATTTTTGCACTTAAAATAGAAACAATTCATCTCCATCATCTTATTTCAAGTGCAGTATATCTAATTTTACTTATTTTTAGTTCTCTTTTTGCAGTGTGCCTTCACCTTCAGACTGATGCTATCTTACGTTACCTAGGACTGAGCTGCTCGTTGTGCGGATTTGGTGCAGATTCAGACAAAAAAAATAAATAATCCAGGAGTTATGTTTGGTGCTCAGACAAGCACTGTGTTCTATAGTGTGTGGTGGATGTCGTCCATGATTTTTACAACAAATTAATCTGAGCGTGTTTGCATTTATCCAGATTTTAAGTTTAAAGGATATGACCTCATTGTGAAGCTGTCCACAGCAGTGAGCAGCCTAACGACTTCACCCTGGTTGGTAATTTCAGGGCTCTGGAGACTGAATCGGTTTCCTTTTGAAATATTGACAGATTTCCATCAGGAGCCTGACAGAGATTTCAACCAAAATTAATCTAACAAAACGTCACCTTCTACTCTTAAGGGCTAATATTTGGTGGATTTTTCACCATCTTATAAAACATTTCCACAAAACGTTGATGGTTGGCGTTTCTCCTGTCAAACTGACAGGATGACGGAGAGTTTCTACTCTGCACTTTGTAAATTTAAACTGAACGATTATTTATTAAGAGCTGCACCTATACTTACTTTTAAAACCTGTTGTTCTTTTTCTGCTGTAGGTGGCGGACACAACCGTATTTCTGTGTTCTCTCATCAAAATCTGCAATGGTTTCAGTGATTCATTCAGGTTATTTTGCAACTACGTCTCATTTATTTCTCTGTTTCTATATTTCTTTGTTGTTCCAATTAATTTTATTCAGTTATTGTCACGTTTATTACTTGCCATCACAGCAGGGGTTAAAACAAGGAAGCGGCTAATGGCTATTAGCATGTCCCAGCGAAACAATGAAGAAAGGTCCAAGAAACAGTTGAAAAAATTGAAAAACAAATATGATTCCAAGAGGGAAAAGCTTGGAATACATTATGACTTAGACTTAGACAACTTTATTGTCATTTTGTATGTACAGAGTGCACACAGAACGAAATTCAACACGATGGTGTTCACTGAAGCGGACGCTAAAGCTGCCGAGGCTCAGATGTGACGCAGAGTTGATTGACGTGACTAAATGTTCTGATATGAGGCTCTTAAAGTTGCTGTAGATCGGTTTATTTAATTAATAATGGTTGGTCTTTGTTCACCTCGAGCTGCTGCTTTACTGTGAGCAATTGCAGAGGCTCAGTCTCAGTCTGGTATTATTTACAAGTGATTTATTAATCAAGAAATTATGATAGTTCAGTGATACTGTCACTAGATGGCGCCACATCTGTTTATATCTGCTAATCACGCCCGGTGCTGGGACTATATTTATCCACAAAAAGGACTATCAAACATTATCAGGATGGAGGCTTGGTGTATATAACCTTATTTTATCATGACTAAACAGTTTTTGGTCCTTTTTATAGCGTATAACGTGGCTATATACCTTTTAAAGGGGCGCTGTTCTTAGACTGAGTGTGAACGTGTATCTGTAATGTAAAAACCCAAAGGGCGACGTCTGATACTGTTTAGTAAAGCTCTGTTGTTAACCCTGGCATCACAGATGGCTCAGATCCAACATCTTCAGCCTTTAATTTAAACACAATCAGCTGACACCCGGGCTTTGAACTCGCTCAAGACTTGCTCTCGCGCACGCTGGGCTGACACCGGCGCTATTTTCTGTTTTTTTTCTGCCTGGTTATTGCTCTTCTTCTGATGCACAGCCGTCACGAGGCCAGGGTGAAACTCCTCCTGTGAGATACAGCAGACTCTGGGGCTAATTAGGCATCTTAGAGTAATTAGACTAAACACAGCCTTCACGCTCCACTCCACTCATTCATCATGCTGCACCCCGGTGCAGAGGAAACGCACTGTATGCAGACTCGGTCAGACTGTCCCTAATCCTGGAAGCTCTGCGCAGAGCTCTGAGGCAAACCGGCACTTTAACGCTGAATGTGGTTCTTATTGTGGACCTCCTGCCTACACGGAGAGTAGCCTGGGGAAAAGGAAGCGCTCTAGATCTAGCCGAGTCACAGAGGATGAAGCAGCATGAAACAATATCCCAGGCTGCTGTTGACTTTGGACGGAGACATAAAGAGTCGCAGCAGAGAGAGGATCAGTCACTAAAGCGGCAGAGATCTGACTGATGCCGTCTTTAACCAGAGGCACGCTCGCCAGAGGAATGTCACAGCTCAACACCGGGAGAGGATGCTGCCGGGCCCTGCAGATCAGCGCCAGAATTCACCCTTTTAATCACCAGACAGGCTACATTTTAATAGGAGCGTACTCACCAATAATGATCAGCGTGTAGTTGACGTTTACGCTCCCAAAGCCGTTCGTAGCCTGGCAGTTGAAGGTGCCAGCGTCGTCGGCCTCCACCTCCTTGATCTTCAGGCCCATCCGAAGCACACGGAAGCGAATCCAGCCCCTGTGGATGTTGCGTCCGTCTTTGGTCCACCGGATGAGGGGAGGTGGGTCTGCTTCCACTGGGCACGGCAGCTTGATGGCGCTCCCCAAGCGGGCCGTTTGTCTGTGAGTGACCTTGTCCGACACTCGAGGAGGTCCTGAGGACAACAACACCAATGAGTTAACTTAAGTGATTGTTACAAATATAGCCACAAAGTGGCGTAGAAGACAAAATATAAACATAAGCGTGTTTAACATAGAAGTAATGGGAAAATACTAACTTCAAGGCAAATGCCTGACTTAACACAGTACTGTAAAACAGCATAAGCCCACTTGCAGATTTTCTTTCTGTTCGCTTTTTGATAAAAGTGAGGTAATTTTACCCCTTGTCTTTGCAGAATCGTTTTAATTCAGCCACATTGGAGGGTTTCCCATCATAAACAGCTTGCATCCATAAAGGTCATGCATTGGGTCGTTGTCCTGCTGCACGACCCAAAAACTTCTGAACACAAGGCCGGGCATTCTCCTTCAGGATTTTCAACCATCTCGGGGTCTTTCTGCATGTTCTCCCAGTGAATGCGCGGGTTCTCTCCGGGTTCTCCGGCTTCCTTGCGCAGTCTAAAGCCATAACCTTTAGCTTAATTGATCTCCCTCTAAATTGCCCTTAGGTGTGAGTGGTTGTGTGTCGCCCTGTGATGGACTGGCAACCTTTCCCTACTTCTCATCCAACCAGCGCCCAATCAACCCCACCACCACCGCGCCGCCATGCACGGATAAGCCGGCATAGATTCTGGCTTTTGTTGAACTTCATGAACCAGAGCTATGAAAACCAAAGTTTAAACTGAGAAGAATGTTTAATCACCTTGAAGGTTAATATATATATATATATATATATATATATATATATATATATATATATAAAAAGCAGAACAACGGTTACATTTAGTTTAAGTTAGATGAATCCTGTTTTTCCGACAGCCCTGAAATGGTAGGCAAAGATAAGACGGAGGCAAATGGTCCATTTTCTCCTGATTTGCCAGAAACCTTGATGGTGGATTGTTATAAGTGTCGGCCAGTCTGCGAGCAGAGAGGGTAAACTGTTCTGGCTCTGGTTCTGTGTTTAGCATGCAGAGATCAAAGCGCTAAGGTGGGTTGGGAGAGGCAGGAGGTGGGGGGGGGGGGGGGGGGGGGGGCAAAATGGATAGCAGCCATTTCTCCGACTTTTAATTGGCTCAGAGCTGCTCCCTCAGATCTGGTGCAGTGGAGCGGGCCGAAACACCCTGTGATGGTGTTAGGAAGCCTGAACAGAGCCTCCGACTAACCCCCCTCCCCCCAGAAAAAACACCAAAAAGCAAACAAAACCCAGAGTCAGTGACCAGAGCAGACACACAAGAAAACAGAAGCTTGAGGGGGCGACTGAGGGGGAGGAGAGTCAACCAGACCCTGTAGCTGCATCTACCCACAGAGTACACAGAGCCCCGTCTGTGCCTCAGAACAAACGGCCGGCCTGGTAGCAGTAAAAACAACGGGGAGGGTAAGTACACATGGCCTCTCCGACGCACACAGGGCCCCATTCCTTTGGTGCATTTCATGCATATATGTGGTAAACAGTATGGTCATTATGGCGGCAGGTAACACGATCCACTTCACTGCAGACGGATGCGTCTCGGCTGCAGGAGTCGATCTGCCAGAAACTTCAACTCAGTCAAATCTCCGTAAAAAATAAAAATGAAATGCTGGATGAGCCGAACCAGAAAACCCTGAAAAGCAAAGTGTTTTATGTGACAGTCAAGCCAAAGACGTCCTCCTTCATCCTTATCGGGCCATGCATGAGCACAGAGTTCCTCCTCCACACATTGGATTGTCTCTCCTGTCGACGGCGTGCAGGAAGTTCGAAGTGTCGTTGTTTCCGTCTGAGGAGAAACTACAACCACGGTATGTTTGTTCTGGGAGCTGCTTGTATCTCACTGATTTAGTGGCGGAGAATAATAAACGAGGCATTCAGCGCCGCTCCTCAACAAGGTCTGAGTTTGGGCTTGTGGCGCTGCAGGACGGCAGAGTTCAACCTACAGGACAGAACTGCCCTGTGAAAAGCTTAATGCATTTCTTGAACAAAAGGGCCTTATTTATATCCCGTGATTCTCGAAAAGCCCGTTTTGAATTAATGGAGAGGACAGACTGACAGAAACACGTCCTGATTCATGTCCAGGGTTCAGCTGAAGCTAAGTGTCAGAGCCCCGTGACCCTGCGGCAACATGTCTTCTGTCAGAGCTGGAAACATTTCTTGAGGGATCAAATATCCTCCTGGGAAAATTTAAGAGAGACAAGAAAAAAAAAATGACAGAAAAACACATTTTCTTCTCCATTTCACAAATCTTGAGCTGTTGTTTGTGGAGCATTTCCCACTGAGTGTTAGTTGAAACTAACCTCTCAGCAGACGGACACCGATCGCATTTTTAGATTGAAGAACGAACATTTTCAGCAAAAGTAACAGTTCTCACATATTTGCTGAAAGGTAGACTTTTTTTTTAAAATCTTTATTTGACAGGAAAAAATGCAAACAAACATAGTGACAAGACAAAGCATGTCACTGAAGTGCTGCATATAAAGTTTAGAACTAATGCTAATTTTCAACTCCTGTCCCTGGTTGGGCTTTTATATAAAACTAGAATTTACATACTACGCTACTTCAGTTTACGAAATAAAAGAATATAATCAAATTGTAAAACATGCATATCATACACAACTCTTACCTACTTACAATAATTAAAAATGAGTCCAGTTTTGGTTTGTCTTTCACCACTTTTTAAGCCTGCAGCAAGCTATTTCTGCATCCCACAGCACGACTGTCCATGTTTTCTGTTTCTTGTAAGCAATGGAAACCATCAGCAGCCTTCTTTCAGCCAGCTGACCAGCCGTGTGCAGCAATGTGTGAAGGTGTGGTAGTGCTGTGTTGCCCACTCTTTCAGGCAGAATTGGTAGAGTTCGGTTAAACTGGTTGGTTTCTTGGCACCAAACCCAGTTTGGATGCGTGTTTGGGATCACCCAACCAACTCTTTACCCTCAGATGAAATTACATTTGTTGTAATGTTCAGAACCAACCAATGAACCACCGGAGCCAAAGGCTGCAGTGAACTGGAAACCGGTGAAGCGACAGAATCGCCGTCCGACGGGAAGCCGGTTTAGCATCAGCGTGGACGGAGAAGGTGCTGGAAGAGACAGAAACTCCTGCTCTTTAATCATCAGCTTCAAGCTGAGCTGAAATCTGCTGCTGTCCTATAAGTATTTATGTTATGAAATTATTATGACCATATAGTCTGATTTGATTCTGTATTTAACAAGGCCGTCATTAAATCCCTGACAATTCCAATGACAGTAAAGTAATTTAAACGGCTGAAGAGGAACCACCGCTCTGATCCACTAAGTGATGCTGTGGTCCTGTTTCACAGCCACTGGTGCATTGCCCAAAGTGGAAGGAATAACGAAGATGGCGGATGAGAGATAAATGCAGACTGTGGACTGGTTTAGCTTGGGAACTTAAAATTGTGACCGTAATGATGTTTAAGCAGAAGTCTAAATGCGTAGAGCAAACTTGCAGCAGGAAGTGGGAATTATCATCCCCCAAATACCTCCAAACCCCTCAACTTCAGCTCATATCAACAACTAGACGGTTAAAACTTACACAGTTTGGTGTCCAACAGGACAAACACACGTTCAACTGGATGAGGGATGAAACAGGCTATAAAAAACTTCTATCGAATCAAACTTAGACAACTGCATGGCACGGCTGGCTTTGCAGCAATCTCTCCATCTGAATGTGTATATAGATAAAACAGGCAGTCGCTTGGATTGTGCCGTTAACTTCGCAGCAATACCTCATAATGAGCATGCATGTGGCAACAAATCTGTCAAGTGGAGCGGTCAAATATCCAGGCTGAATAAAGGCAGACGACGTGGGTGACGAGCGACATTTAGCCAGATAACGGTGCGTGTGTGAGAATAGTTTTGACCTTTAAATAAAATATTAAAGGCCTAAAATGAATCAGATATAGATGGCCATGATGAACGGATGCGAATGTCCGACTGCAACTGTACTTTGAATCGCCTTTGCAGAAAACAATCATCTAAAAAAAATGTTGCCGTCCAAAAGTAGAAATGTCTGCTGTTGTGTCTCTGATGTCAGACACAGGGTTCTGACCCAGCCGAACCGGAGCGGCTCCACAACCCTTTTGGGACAGAAAACACTCCGGCTGCTGAGCTGAGCACCAGGAATGAGACACAAACAATTCCCTCCTTGCATGTTCGCTTCCAAATAGCTTTTGAGGTTCTTTGGGGAAAACAAGGCACGAGGAGTGCTGAAATCAAGGCCACAGACTGAATAACTATATAACCAATTGAGCTGTGATGTGGATGATTGGCATCTTTGACTCCTCTCCTCCTCCTCCTCCTCCAGCCTCTCAAGGACAGACTCTCTTAACCTTGGACTTGAAAGCTTTTGGAAGCACAACAGAAAAGTCCAGTTGTAAGAACATAAAAACAGGAATGTTTCTCCCTTATAAGCTTGCCTCTGAGATGAACGGCTCGACGTGTGCAGAGTGCGACGTGTTCCGACATTGTTTTGGATGTAAAACACACTGAAGCCCTATTGTTCGGCCTCATGAGGCGCTCTGCTGGTCGCTGACCTGATAAATGGGCTCATGACCGACTGGTGAGCGTTTCTAAATGCGCTCTTGGATTGTTTTGAACTGTTTCGGAGCTCGCTAAATGGAGAACGATACACATGACCATATGGGCTTCCCCGTACTGCGGCGCTGGTAAAGCGCTCCTTATTATAGCCGAGCTCCATGTGTGAAAGGAATCTTTCATGGCGCAGGAAGGAGGAGGAGGAGGAGGAGGAGGAGGAGGAGGCCAGGCGACTCCCAGAATTAGCTGTGCTTTTCTTTGCTCAGTTTGGTGATGGATTATTTTTAAGAGAAAGGCCCACATTCAATAGGATTCATTTTCCAAATTGGGACTAAATAGGCCTGCTTTTTTTTTTTACTAAGGTCAGGGAGCGGGTCGTTGAGCAGTTGCTGCAACATGAGGGCATCTGTGGGGTGGAAAACATTCAGGGGGAGGGAAAAAATGAGGACAATACTCAGATGTGCCATTTATTTTCTCCTTTACTAAAACACCTGTGGATTTGTAATGATGTGGACATGCTTTTCTCTTTGGTCCTTCATGGCAAACATCTCAATGAGGGGCTGCTGACAGCCGTTCAAACAGAGAACACCTGGAACCGAACCCGACCAGAGAGATTGATGGGATCGTGCTCTCACCGCTGCTTTCTGCAAAATACATTTTTTTTAAATTCTTTTTTTTTTCAAATAATGGATGCACTATCCAATGCTGCGTTGATTTACTTCATGTACATAAAGAAGACGAGGCAGACAGAGACGGAAAGACGGAAAAGACTTCCTCCTCCTCTGCAGAAGAATACAGAGAGGCAGTTTAATGCAGCCGAATAACTCGCAATGCATCCCGTAAAACCAGAAACACACAGAAGAAAGGTGGAACCGGAGGCCCACGTTGAGGGTCTGGTGAAAGTGAAAGGTGAAGCAGGAAAAAAAGCAGCTCTGTGAGTGTTTGAAAGGCCTGAACTTCTGACGTTTCGCTATACATTTCCCGAGCGAGAGATAAAAATCAGCATAAAGAGCTGAGAGCCGGGAGAAAAAGCCACCCTGGCGATTCAAGAAAGGAGGCGAGCGGAGGGAGGTGAAGGGGGGAGCAGCGGCTGGGCGAGGCGTGTAGTGGAGTGGCAGGAGAGGCTGTTCTGACAGCAGCGGGGCAGCGGAGGGTGAAGAATGCCTCCTTTTCTTACCCCTCCAGACGTCCTGCCCGCCAGCTTCACCCTGTCAGGTAATCAATACCGCTTATTTTCCCCTCTCCGCTTTCCAATCAATAGATAAGAGCGGGGTAAGACCGGCCGGGACAATGGCTCTTTCTTTGGCACCATCAGATGTGGGCTGAATAGCGACTGCTTCGGTGGTGGGAATGGTACAGGAGGAGCTATTGGGTGACGCCGGGGACCAGAGAAACAGCAGCAGGCGGGGGGTGGAATAAAAAGAAAAGGGAATAAGATGCTCCGGCCAAATCTATCTGATCGAGGGAGAATCCCTGGAATAACACTGCTGCTTGTTAGAAGCGAAACCTGCCGACGGCTCATCAAAAGAGCGGCAGAGGAAGGGAGAGAAACAACTCCGGCGTCATAAAGCTCCTGGAAACATCTCCATCACGCGGCCAGCCCTTAACAGGCGCTGCTGTGGAGGCTTTGAACTCTGAGCTGCTATATTTCATTAAACCTGACTGCTTTCTCCCGGCCCCGGGTGCCTCTGCTGGAGGAAAAGAGCATGCATGTGAGCGCGTGTGCCTGCACACCCTTCAGCAGCTTCAATGAAACAAAAAAAACAAAAAAACCCAGGCCCCACCTTCAATAAATCACACCCCATTCACCCATTTTCCAATAAACTGCCCTGTTTTCTGTATATTTCTGCAGTTTATTCAGACCTATGTAGTTTTCCTCCAGCACAGAATACCTCCGCTAACCTCATAACAGATACGCACTTTTATCAGGCCGAGTGTCTGTTCATTCAGCTCATTGTTTTTAAAGGAAACAGCCCAGAAGACGGCATGAAGGCTCCCTTTCACATCAACCCAACGAGATTTCCTTCAGACTCTTTACTTTTCCAGGCTCCTGGAAGTTCTTGGACCTCATGGAAACCTGAATAAACAGAAGCCTTTCAGATCTCAAAACCTTGTTAAGCTGGAAAAGGTCCCCGCTTGGTTTTCCCAAAGTTGAAACAGCTCAATTGCCATCTTTGGAAATTGGTCAGAAAGGTTTTTACAGGTAGTTTCTGCTCAAAAGACCGGCGTCTAGATCTAGAGGATGGACATAACGAATGTTAAAATGATGATATATTTTGTCAAGGGGAAAAGCATCTCTCATTTTCCAAAAATCCTGACGATGGCCAAGATTTTTGGGGAAAACAGTAAATTTAAAGAGACAAATGTCTAACTTTTTCAAAGGTGTGTGTCATTTCACATCTGATATAAATCTAACAGCTTCTCAGAAAAACAACAGTGGAGGTAATGTGATGGTCTGGGACTGCTTTCCTGGTTGAAGACCTGCACAACTCTGCATGACTGATCAGAAAATCCTGAAGGAGAACGTCCAGCCATTAGTTTGTGACCTTAATCTCAAGCTTTCTCAGGTTATGCAAGCAGAACCGTGCCTAGGTCAAGCTGCAACACACACACACACACACACACACACACACACACACACACACACACACACACACACACACACACACACACACACACACACACACACACACACACACACACACACACACATCATTCTTCTAGATGTTGGCAGAGTGTGATCTTTCTGGCGATTCGTTTAACATTTGTCCAACATCTGAGGGTTATTTCGGCCACTATAATATTTTAACAGCGGGATCTCTGCAGGGATTTTTCCGTATTTAAGGGATGACCTGATTTGACTGAAGCTGCAGGTCCATGTCAGCCTGATCTTTCAGCTCTGAAGGTTCCTAATTCATCAGACCTTTCTGTTTGTCTCTGAAAATGTCTATATTATCCAATCATGTTGGCTCCTTTGATGAAAAACAACTGAAGTCTAAGGGAATATTTCTCAGTAAATGGGGTACCTTTAATTGACATGGAGGCAGTAGGTGGTGGTTTGGACTGATCCGTATGGACCTTTAATCATCTATAACTGTATTACAGACTGGCGACTCCTTTCCATTTCATTCTACAGACCTTGTTGGGGTTAAATCGATTGTGTGAAAGCCAGAAACCAACTTTATTCTGCAGCGTCAGGTAGTCTGGTCCCCCTGACAGTAAAGCTAATGTGGAGGAAGCTTTAACACCCTTATCATCACCACTGATGAAGGACAAAGGAATCTGGCCGGGGTTGATCTCTTTGTTTATGTTTCGGTCCAGGGTTTCAGCCCTGGACTTCATCCTAGAGAGAGAGGGAAAAAAGCTGCAAAGCACGCAGCCTTGCAATAGCACTCACACTGCATTTTGTTACGTTAAAACCACCAACTTTAATGTATTTCTATTAGGATTTTAACATGATAGAGCAACACAAAGTAGAGCATATTAATGAAGTTGAAGGAATATTATACAAGGTTTTCTTTTTTTTAATGTGTGTGATTTAATTTCAGTATAAATGTAGCAGCTTGGTGAAGACCTCAGAGGTTTCAGAACAAACCGCATTAAAAACAACATCCAAAGCTTTGAACATTTCACAGAGCTCTGTTCAACCCGTCATCTGAAGATGGAGAAAGAATGGACCAACTTCAGACCAACCAAGAGACGGACGCCCACCTTAACTGGCAGCCATTGCAGTTTATGTAACTTTTTACCAAAACTTCAAGTTTTTAAAAAAGAACCTGTGCTCTTTGAACTCTTTGAAGGTGGCGGAGCGTTCCTGAGTCTGCGTTTGTGATTGGTTGGGAGGATGTAATGACTGTAATATTAACCAACATGGCTAAAATGCATAAGGAAGGAAAACTTTTATTCTATTGAACTTTTTATTTACCCTTTTTCCTGTCGACTAATCCCCCGTAGAAAATCATGCCTACTGTGAAGCATAGAGGTGGCAGCATCATGCTTTTCTTCAGAAGGGACAGAGATGCAAAAAAAAGGCATGAAACTAAGCTTGAGGTTCATCTTGCAGCAGGAGAACAACCCTAAACACAGCTAGAGCTACAACTGAAAGGTTTAGGTGGAGGAAGATTCACATGTTAGAATGGTCCAACCAGACCAGACCGCGGATCTCTATCCAACCGCAAATCAGTGACAAGACTTTAAAATTAAAGTAGACAGACGTGCTCTATCCAACCTGATGTAGCTTGCATTATTTTGCAACCTGCAGTGGCTGCACGCTCGTCCAGGAGGCATGAATGCTGCAAGTCAACGACTCGATGCGATCTGCCGGGTTAGATGGAAAACGTTTCTGCCAACTTAAACAATAAACTGAACTTGACTGCGTGGCTTGACAACTAGGATCTAATGGGAATGTATGTAACTGACATGGAGTCTGTCTGTAAGATTAGATTGAATAATCTTTTTCATAAAGTCCCTTGACATGCCGTGTTGGGAATTGGCGCCATATAAATAAGCTGAAACTAAAAATGTCTGTTTCTAGACGTACATGGCTGGTAGAGACAAACGGCGAAATGCGTGCAGCTGTGATCGCTGCTCTACAAAGTATAGGTAGTATTTGAAGAAAATGCTGAAAACCATACATCCCTTTCCATCCATCTTCCTATTATGCAGCGGTTTGTGTCGGTCATCACATAAAATGTCAGTAAATTACAGTAAATGTTGTGGCTGAGAAGGTTTAGGCAGTGATCCATCATAAAGACACAGAAAAAACAACCAGGGACTCTCACTCAATCCTAAGGGCCGTTTTAGAGCGGTGGGAATGCATGGATCCAAACCAAAGACATTCCTGCTGCAGTGTTTATAATTGCCAACAACTTCTTAAAAACACTTGTGATGAGCCTTGTGAGCAAATACTTAAAGATGATTACAAATTATGGAACGTATTTCCTGCTGTTTTTGTTCCTGTAAATACTGACAAACCAAATAAAACTGCATTACTGCGCAGCTGGAACAAACTATTTAAAATATTGACGATAATATTAGGCATCAACATCGATATCACCCAATGTTGGTCATTTTTTTTCAACATGTCAGCATTGGTCCGATAAGTAAAACTGGGCCAATAATCATAACCGATGTATATTTTTTTTCACCTTGTGGCCGTTTGGGTTTCAGCAGGGGGAGAGGAAGGGGTCGGCAATGTTTGTTTGGTGCCGTGACGGAAGTGGTGATGCAGCGCGAGAATATGTGGCGCTTAACTGAAGCAGAGAAGTAATCTCAGCTAACTGGTCATTTTTGATTAGGTCAAAACGGTGGGAAATACACATACATACATATATATATATATATATATATATATATATATATATATATATATATATATATATATATATATATATATATATATATATATATATATATATATATATATATACATATATATATATATATATATATATGTATATATATATATATATGTATGTAGATGTATATATATATATGTATGTAGATGTATATATATATATATGTATGTAGATGTATATATATATATATATATATATATATATATATATATATACATATATATACATACATATATATATATATATATATATATATATATATATGTATGTAGATGTATATATATATATATATATATATATATATATATATATATATATATATATATATATATATATACATATGTGTGTATTTCCCACAGCCCTAATATATATATATGTATATATATATATGTATATATGTATATATATATATATATGTATATATGTATATATATATATATATGTATATATATATATATATATATATATATTAGGGCTGGGCAACGATTAAAATCTTTAATCACGATTAATCGCATAATTTGCCTGATTAATCATGATTAATCGCATTGTATGCACAAACTCCAAGAATGAATTCAAAAGTAGTGTAAAGAGCACTTTTATTTTAATGTTCTGCTGCCATATGAACAAAAGTGTTGTAACATTTGTAGCACTTATCAGTAACACATATTTAGTGTAAAGCTCAACTTAAACATGTAAAACAACTAACTTGTTTCTGTCATATTCGTTGCTGGAAGAACTTTAAACTGAAATGGTTGCTAACTTGATATGCGTGCATGTTTATTTGACGTTAACACACGTTTTTTTGTTGTTGCTTTCTCGTGTGCATATAGTGAATGGCAGGGGAAAAACAGGCAAAAACACATGGATACTTTGAAGCGAGAAGCGACTTCACCGACAGCGTCGATGCAGACCCCGCTCCGCTCTTGTTTCGTTCGCCAGCTCACCGCCTCGCCTAAGCAAATTCCTGCGGGAAACACCGCCTTCCGCATGTCGGCTTTGTTTTTTTCCGGCCAGCACCTTTCTTCCTCTTTGAATCCGAGGCTGGGCTGACAGCGAGGTTATTGGCGCATTATCGCCACCTACTGTTCTGATTCAAACCCCTACACCGCAGCAACAGACCTTCACAAAATAAAAGCATGTGAGCAACATGCGTTAACGCGCGTTAAAGTAAATATCGGCGTTAATAGTCTAATGAATTAATGCGAAATTAACGCGTTAACTTGTCCAGCCCTAATATATATATATATATATATATATATATATATATATATATATATATATATATATATATATATATATATATATACAGTATCTGTTTGATCAGGGATAGTGCTTATGATCTTAGAGGGTATTAAATGTTTAGAAAACCAAAAGCAAGAACAAATGTAAAACAACATTGTATTTCTTATGTTGGGGTTGGTCTGACTATTATGTGCACAAGCATCGCGGTTGAGGCGCTGGGCACATTTTGATACTCAAAAAGCGTTCGGTGTGAACACAGCATAAGTAGCAGCTGGCAGCCATAACAGCAGCATTTATATTGTCGGGACACATTTTCTAAATAATATGCAACATTTTTTAAAACCACTTTACACCACAGATCATTAGAGGGGCTGAGGTTGAGCAACCACAGGCATTTTAAAATGAACTCCATCAGGACAGCTTTATCTTTGTAGTTTTTATCGCTTTCTGCTGTCTGATAAGTTCCCTTTAGGAAAAAAGGAGGAATGAGATGCACGCGTTTCACCACAGCAGCAAAGATGTTCATCATAAGGCATTGTAAATCAATTAAATATCATTTAAGCCGGGTAACCTAAACAATCTGATGGAGTGATTTATTAATTTCATCCTAGAGGATAAACCGACCCAGGCTCGCCCCAAAGAGGACACGGCGAGTGGCACTCTAGTCGCTTTATCTCGCTCCATTACACTAAGGCCTGGTGCACACACGGGGCCGAGTGCGTGCTCAGAGACACTTATCAGCACGGAGGACGGCTGTGAAGAAAGAGAAAGGCCAAAGAGTTGGGGGAGAGGAGTAAAACCAGGCCAGGGAGGGAGAAACACAGGGTGCGAGGAGAGGAGGCTAAAATGGCAGAGGGGCCTCCAATAACACGCGGCTCCTACAGAGAGGGGCGAAGGGGGGATTAGGCCGGCCCAGGCGGCAGAAACCAGGAATCTCAACAATTTCACACCCTGATTCCTGGCCCGGGCTCAGCTTCAGCCACATGACACGCCAACCTGCACCTGTTTGTTAGAGTCCGGCTAATTTGTTTCACGGCCAGCCGACCACTTGGTGGTAAACAGGGTGTGAAGCGATCGTACTCCTTCCTCTCAGCTGCCAGATGTTTGTGGGGTTTGGTTCATGTCACCGGTATGACTTTAAAAAGATAGAGATCTCGGTTTTTGCCGGACCCAGGTCTTTCAGTTTCTTCGTTTTCAGGAAGTCCTTTTAGATTTCCGCTTGTTGACGATGACCGTCGGTGTTGGAGGGTCTAGTCCTGCTGGATCATCCCCACACCGTGACGCCTCTGTCTCCGCTTCACATTAGTCGGTATTAAGCTGTTTTCCTGGAATGATTCCTTTGGTTTTACGTCAAACATGTCCTCTGGTTTGGTGTCCAAATAATTCAGATGTAGCCTCATCTGCCCAAAGGACATTGTTTCATATGTCCTGGTGTCTACGTTCTCTCTGGCAAGCTTTAGTCCGGCCTCCATGTTTTCTCAAAGGTTTCATCCTTGCACACACATGAGCATCTTGCAAGTGAATCCTGTGTAGTAGCCTTCAGGGTGTCCAGGCACAAACTGTGTGTGTTTTAACTCTCTTTTATGTTTAGCTTTGCTGAGCTCACCGTTGCCTCCGTCTATAATGTATCTTCTTCTGTGCTTATGCATGTTGCTAAGGCACAAATGTTGTTTACATGTTAACAACCAAATAACAATAAAGACCTTAAACCTAAAAAGGCCAAACGTGGTTCAGAAAATGCTTCGCAATGCTAATTTGATCTTGTGCACTTGACGTGATTTGCCTTTGTGAAACGTCTTAATTTAATCCTTACCGCAGGGATCTCCAACATGGGGCCCACGGGCACCAAGCGGCCCCCGAGGACCACATGTGGCCTGTTTCATAAACTGGCGCTATATAAATAAAATTGAATTCAATGGAACTGAATTATTTTACATAAAGTTACGGTGAACTCTGACTCTTGTAGTTCAAAGGTCAGTACTGGTAGCCCTTTGTACGACTGTTCCAAAAGGTTGGTGACCCCTGCCTTATTATAAATTGCATTTTTATTTTCTTATTTTAAAGATAATATATTTTTTTTTAAATATATTTAGAATATTGATGAAATACAGCGGATGTTGCATGTTTGTATTTCGAATAAGAGGTCAGGTGGGGTCTTATTTGTTGCTTATTTATAATGAAAGCTGGGAAAACACGTTGCAGCTTCTCTGAAAAGTATCTTCTCACCCCTTCAGCAGCTGCTCCCGAGTTTAGCGCCGCTCCTCCACCTCTTTACGACAACTGCTGTGTTTTTTGTCGCCTCGCAGCGTCTCTCTGTCAACAGCGAGGTGCATCCTGGCCCCACCCTCTCCTTCCTTCTCAAACTGCTGCATTCCACAGCTGTGGTGGGGGGGGGGGTCTCCAACCTGTATCTGGCTCACCGTGATGGTATGACGGAGGATGTAAACAAGGATGTTTTGAAGGAGACTCATCCAGGTCTGGTCTGTTGATGAGGGCCCAGCTTCAGCCCCCTTTTATTCCTCTGTCTCCAGGAACCCTACACCAGCGAACTCCCCGAGGATCGGGAAGCTTCGCCGGAGAGCGTTTCACACCACTGCCTTTGTCAACAAGGCCTTTTCGGGCTGCAGCAATGACAGACTGAGATGTGGCAGGACTGCTGGGGCAGAATGAAGCAATTCAGAGAGAGACGGGAGGTGAGGAGTCAGGGAGGAAAAGAAAAAGACAGAGACAAGAGGGGAGAGACGAGGCGAGACGGGCGAAGGCGGGGGAGGAACTGGGAAAAGCTCTCACTGACAGCAATGGGGCCTCTTAACAATCCAGGAATATTGTCTGAAATCAATCTGTCATCATGGCGCTGTTGAGCCTGTCGTTGTGGTGCGCTACTCGCCCTTTCACAGCGACAATTTGTTCAGTGCTCGCCGGTCCACCTCTCTCCTGCGCCGCGCAGAGGTCACGGCCCGCGATCCATCTGTCTGCCGGCCTGTCTGTTAAACTACAGTCCGTTCTTTAATCTGGAGGACCAGCAGAGGAGAAGCCAGCTGATGGACAGAACAGAAGCGCTGCTGGAACCCGGCTATCCAATCACTGGAAGAGGAAAAAACCGTCGGCAGCCAAGAGAATAGCTCCAGCAGTCTGCACCTAAAGTCTGCATGAGGTCACATGTGCCCCGACGATCTGGACGCATCCTCCACCAAAGCTTCTGGCCGTCGGACAGACAGCTTGTTTACATACTTCGGGCTGTGCAGACAGACCGTCGGGAATTCCTCACATATTGCTTCATGCATGACAGAAAATAAACAAGAAACAAAAAAGGAGCCAATTGAACAAATGCTCATTTATGGAGGAGCGCTCAGATCTGCTCTGCATTTAAGTCCACATGCACCCAGCCTGCAGACTGACCCCGATTCCAAGCAGCCCGGCGTCCGGCTCCTGTGCATGAGGAAATCCTATCAGTTTCACAGCATGATGCAAAGATTCAGTCTGGTATTTCAGTAGCCTCGCTGTAAAATATGACAGATTATACCCCAGAATGACTTTTCCTGTCCTTACTTCTCTTCATTTCAAATGGGAAACACATTTTTCCACTCATTACAGAAGCAGTATAGACCCTGAAACAATACTCCTTAAGCTTTTTGTAACAACTACCACAGGAAAAAAAAAAAGTTTTTTTCCCCCCAGGTTTGGACAGAAATTCAAAACAGTGCTGCCAAAGGTATTTTTTTTTTTTTACTTTCTACTGTTATGGTATAAAATTAGAAATCAACAGAAAGGAGTAGGCCATTTCTCACCAACCTTGACCTCAAAATCCATCACAGCTGCCTTGTATATAAAACTTGAACGACAGCCGCAGTGAAACCAGTTTATTTCTCCTCGTCTAATGATCTGCGTCTCATCAAGTGTTTCACGCAAACACTGATAAATGTTGCTTCAGTGTCTTAACGATCACGTGAATCAGAGATGTTAACGTGTGGCTGAATATAAAGTGATTTAGTTGTGCTCAGGCAACAAAAATTAACCTGGTTTTACCAATTAAGCAGAATAGACAGACAAAATGTGCTTTCTAGCAAATAAATCGTTCAGAAGATCTATCCCATCGTAGCAAGTGGGACCCCCGCTGGCTGAGATGGCTTCAGTAAGATGCTGATCGGCCATCAGTCTGAGGAAAGGTTGCTCCATTCCTCCCTTACAGTTCTGCTTCTGATTCATTTATTTTTACCAGATGGTCTCATGTTTTCTAAAGAGTTCATGGTGTATACCTCAGTTATGGTGAGCTGGCCTCATTCTGCATCATTAAAGCATTCCCACACCATGACGCTCCCGCCTCCGTGTTTTACAGTTCTTTTCCTGGAACGCTGTATTTGTTTTGGTGCTTTTCGGTGTCCAAATAAGAGTAATCTCCTCAAAAAAATTATTCCTGTCATTTCTGAGCTGGGTGAGATCATAGCTGCGAACTCCACCATGACTGCATGATTTAGCAGTCATTACGACGAGCAGGCAACCACGCCAGGGTCCTTGCTGCCCAGATCAACGGGAACAATGGCAAACTTTCCAAAGTCACTAAACGGAATCCTTAATGAGAAACAAAACTGAAGTGAAAGAACCATAGAGCCGTGTGCAGTCTCACAGAATTCAGTCAGAGGCAAACAGAGAGAAGCGGAGGGTCACAGGGAGAGGATGTGGGGGGGGGGTTCATGCTGAAGGCTGCCGAGGCCTCATTCAGAGCTCGTTATCCCCTGGCTCGACTTTCTTCAGACCCAGCCAGCCGTCGCTGCTGCCACCACCATAACCTTCAATCAACCTTTTAACCGCCGGCTGGTGTGTGTGTGTCTGTGTTTTTGTCAAGGCTGACAAGACGGCAACAGAAAAGGAAAAGACAAAACTTTCATAATCCTGCGAAAAAGCGAGGCGTCGCCGTCTGCTAGCGTTCGTTGGCGTCTCTGAATGCCAAACAGAGGAAAAACAATGAGGGGTCTGATGGAGCGCAGACAAACCCAGACAGAAACCTCACCCTCAACTGATATCCAACAGGTCCATCCAGGCCGCCCGATTGGAGCTGTGATAAGTCCGCATCTACGGCGGGATTTCAGCAGGCTGCGGCAGGTTTGGCTCAAACAGGAAAACGGGGCAGGAGGGGCTGCTGCAGTTTAAATCAACCTTTATTCACCAAGATAACGACGACAAGTTCTGAACCTGTCCGAACCTGTTCAGTCCGAACAACAGCCGGGGTCGTTATCGCACGGAAGAAGCTCAGACATTCAATTCAATTTTAGTTATATAGCGCCAATTCATGAAACATGTCATCTCAAGGCACTTTACAAAGTCAAATCAATCATATTATACAGATTGGTCAAAAATTTCCTATATAAGGGAACCAGTTGATTGCTTCAAAGTCCCGACAAGCAGCATTCGATTATTTAGATTTTATAATAAAATAGTCAAAAGCTACAGGAAAAATTGCTGCTTGTGAAGCGATTTATGAGCTACGTTTACATATATTAACTGAGAATACAAGAAGCAATTTTCCTCACTAATTCAAACTAACAATGGGATTCTGTATAATTCACCAATTAGTATTTATTTGCCACTTGTCAAGTTAATAACAAATAATGAAGAAATATATTTACAAATAATCACAATAAGGTCTGGCAATTTAATCAAGAGCAGAAAAACACAGTATGAAGACATCTAAAGCCTACAGCTCCAGGCTACAAATGAAGGTTTGAGAGGGAGTAAAGAACATTCACAGCGTTAGATGGTTAAGGGTTTAAATTGTCTAGTATTCTGACTTCTGCATCCAAACAATAATACGAGAGGAGAAAAAGAGGAAGATATTGAAGGTTTTTAAACCATTTGGTCTGGAATCCAGAACTTGACTCACTCTGAGAACCGACTTAAGGCCAAAACACACCGGATCCGATTTCAAGAATCAAGTATCCTTTACTGTCACCGCGTGTGACATACTCCGGCTTAGGATACACACAATAATCAGCAAGCAAAAAATAAACAATGGGAACAGGTAATAACACAGCAAACAACATGAAATTTTCTTTTTTTAATTAAATATGAAACTGTGCAATGAAACATCCTGAAAGTTAATGTGCAATATTCTTAAACCTTAATATACAGAACTGTGCATGAACCTGAGCAATTAAGCCTTCCTGATGGTTAAGAGTGTGCCAAAATATGCATTCACAGTAGTGACATTGTAACGTGTACAGACTCAGTCTTCTCAGCAGGGGGTGACAGCCCTTACAGCTTTTGCGTGAAAGATCTGACAGAAAATCGGGTCGTACGATGGCCACAGCTATTAGAATACGTTGAAGTGAATGGGGCTGCGTCTCCGACTGTCCCACCAAGAAAGACCAGACTAATGGTGCGTTCCTTTTGCCTCGGAGGTCGGGACAAACGAGTCGCAGATTATGTCATTTCTGCCTTTTTTGTGTTCCGGTTTCCCTTGTCGGACAGCAGGAAATAAAAACATGGACGCTCGCACTGTTGTTAAAACACTAACAATGACAATAACGCTGTTCTTGGTGGTTTTTGTGCAAAGAGAGCTGTCTGATGAACACTGAAAGGCAGCACCTGTACGACTAACTAAATGTTACATAAATAATAGAGAGCTGCTGCAAACAGACAAAGTATGAGGTTTTACTCAATGTTGCTTTGAGTAGCCGCCATCATTAATACAGAAGTCAGGTACCAGCCTGTTGCATGGACTTTCCAACTCGTAATACCGACTTTAGGGGCCGTTCCCGTTAAATTTTCCGACCTGGAGGTCTAGAAGTCCGACTACCGAGGACAAATGTAACGCAGTATTACGCATCAAGTTGACAGGAAAGTCCTGAATCAGACAGGAAGTGAGACACAGCGGCAAAGTAAAACACCTTCATTTACCCATGGTAGTAGCAAAAAAGAAGTGGAAAAAAAGTGAAATGGCGATCTTCTTTGACATTGTTCGGGCAGGAACTGCAAGTGTTGTGATCACTGCCACACCGGCTTGTGTTTATTACACTCTTGCGTGAATACTCAATATCGTGAGTCTGGTGGTCTGTAGAGGGAAACTCGGATCGGAGCTTGAAAAGTCGGACACACCTGGTGTGTTTTGCCTGTTTCTTAGCCGAGCTGAAAGTTCTGGCTCAGTTCCCCGGGTTCTCCTGACTTTGGATTCAGACCAGAGTTGGATGCTAAGACAAAAACTCTCTGGAAAAACCGAGCTTGGAGGAGGTGTGTGCCCAATTTTTTTTTTTAGGAGCTTTTCTCTTTAGCACGGGATAAAAGGCCCTTGTGGCACATCTTTGGAGTCCAACAAGGGTCTTGGTGAAAACAGTTAAAAAGGATTAGAACTTGTGTGTTAACTAACCTGGGCTGAAGTGAAAATTTAAGTTAAATGAACCTACAAACACAGATTGTGTTGCTGTAGAGATCACTTGGTGTAAAACCGTTCTGAACTAAAAACAGTTTACATGTTCCAATATGAAGCTAAAACATCGTCTTTTAAAGGAAAATTAGCAACTCACTCCCACAAACTCTTTCTGTCATTCCCCATCCATGGTTATTACTTCAATACGACAGCTAAATACTGATCACTGGAGATGAAGCTTCCTGCTGTGCGTCGAGATCATAATAACAAAGGTTTCGGGGTTTCTGCAGCAGGGGCCCTGAACATATGCAAACTCGTGATCTGAATCATAAGCCAGAGAGCTTAAATTTACAGGAAAAGCAGAAACGCTTTTCCTGCAAGGGAATGGACGGGAACAGCAGCTGGAATCTGGTCATTCCACAGCGACTGAGCGAACAGCTGTGGAGGAGGTGGAATGAGTGGGTGGGAAGGGTCTCCGCCGCTCGGCTCCCCGGCAGAAAGCAAAAGCCGAGTGGGACAGAGTGAGAGAAAGGAGACAAACAAATCCCGCTGTGGGTCTGACATGTTGTTGTAAGGTCACTTGTAAGGTCCAACGAGGAAGCACTCCCCCCCCCTCCCTCCCCAGGGCATCGGTGCTCTTAACATCTAGCAGCTGTCAATTAACCACAATCTGGTATTCATATGTCTCCTAAATGGAGCGAGTCAGGCTTGAGAAAGGCTCAAAGTCAATTATCATCTCAATGGTAATGGCTCCGAAGCCTTGGCGGCACTTTGTCCGAGCCGCTCCGTGGCGTTCCTGGAGGTTAACGGGAGCAAGGAGGAATTTTATTTAACAGAACACAAATCCATTCAGCCTAGCAGGAAGAGTGTGTGTGGTCTGAAAACACGCCCAGAGCCAACTACCCAAACAAGCTAATGAGGCCCACACACACATGCGATTATCTTTGTTTTTTTTTTTTAAAAAGTCAACTCGAGCATTATCATACAGCTGAGAGTAATAACCGCAGGGAGCAGCAGCATGTCGAGATTCCAAATGAATGGTAATTGAAGAGCTCGTTAAACTTGGCGAATGAGGAGAGAGAGCAGCTCTCGGAGACTTTATGACCCAGCTAAAACAAACACACAAACTGACCTCCATTATGACTACTGATCACAGCTACAGCCCTTTCCTTTCTGTCCCCTCAGACGGGTGAAGTCTGACACATTCCTCCCTCCAAATGTTTCCTCCACACTGACAGGGTCTGCACTGAGCGCTGAAAGATGGGAATATGGATGGTTGCAGTTGTGGGAACATTATTTCTTCGGCAGAAACAGAAAGTTCGGAGCGTGAGGAATATTACTTCCACCTGGATTGGAGGGGAGGGAGGTTGAGGCTGAGGTTTCTTTAATTGGACATCTCCTCCTTATTACTTTTCTCAGGTTAATTTCAGCATGCTTAGTAAAAATAAGCATAATATGCATCTAGAGCTCCTTTCTCAATAGTTCTTCTCACGCAAACTGCCCCTCCTCTCCATCTGCTAATAGATGGTAAATACGAGGATCAGGAGTTGTTTAAAATTAATTACTGCTCCTCTGTCCAACGTGGGGGACCGGCACGCAGAATAATCCAGCCATTGTTCTCTGCAAATGGGCCCAGCCTCTGTAAATATGGAGCTGAGGAGGGCTGCGAGAGGGTGGGTGGGAGTAAAGGTCAGTCATGCCTTGTTTTAACGACAGCACATTAACTTAACCCACTTCCTCTGGCTTAACGCTGGTAATAAACCAGAGGAAACACAGCAACGAGCAGGAGAAAAGATTGAGATGTTTTGTAGAAGAGAGGCAGGACAGTTGGGTGGAAGGTATGGAGACATCGAAAGCAGAGCCTAACGTACTGAAGTTTTGTTTTGGTGCTGAAGCATATCTGATCTACGCTGCAGAAAAAAATCCCTTTCTTTTATTGAATAGAGCCAGAACAGCGTCGGTGCACCGTCATACTCCTTAGGAGCTATTTAAACAAATAAGAGGTCTTCTGGGCATATTGTTGCAGTGAAATAGCCTCATTATGGTGAGAGGAAACGGAAAACTACGAGCGAGCCAAACAGCTCTGAGATTTTAGGGCCCCTGGCACCGTGTTTATCTCATTGTACCTGATTGTTGGATGATGTAACTGCCTATAAAATGTAAACTTTCCGCAAACGGGTTTCAGGCCTCCAACTCACACAGAAACTGACAAGAAACAGAAGACAACAAAAGTGCCGGCCTGTTTGTGAGTAATTCATTAGTTAGTTTGTCCTGGTATTGTTTATTTTTGTACATTAAGGTGACCAGATTTCTGAAATGAAAACTGGGGACAGCTCCTGTTCGTAAAATTTTGTTGGGTAGGGTTGTTGTTCTTTGTGGTACTTCGTTAACAGAGTGGGGTGGTGGTGGGGCTCGGCTCTTCTTCTACTGCTCTGTCTGTAACACTAACAGCCGCGCGATCAGGTCACTTAATATCACAACTTTTTTCCTCATTCATAAAACGCTAAAATTGGTGTCATTTCCAGGGAGTTCCAGGGAATAGTGTTGCCAGATCTTGCGAGAAAAACAAGCGACCAGCTCTTTGACAACAAGCCCAACTTATGTTGTCTATAACGCTGCAGCAGCGCGACCACGTCACTTACTAGCTCTTGCTACACATGTGTGTGATAACTAGGAAAGGGGATTTCTCTCTGAAAAAAGCCAACCCCAAATAATAGACTTCACTTTCAAAAACAAGCCCAAAAATGCCACCCACAACTCACAAAATTTGCAAGCAAGCATCTTTAGAGAGAAAAAAGCCCAAAGTCGCTTATAATAAGCGTATTCTGTAACACTGCGAGGAAATCAGAAAAGCAGCGTAAAAAGGTCAGTAAAGCTCCTGTATCTGCAACAGTTAAGAAGTAAACCTCCCGGACAACATAAGGTGACACCATGTGCTTAGATATTAGCTTTATGGACACAGACAGCATAATGACAAGTTTCTGTTGGTTTGAGCTCCCCCATCGAAATATGCTTCCCAGTTGAGCAGTTCTAAACCACGCAACGCTTGCATCCTAATACAGTACAACTTAGCGCAGCAACATGTTAATCAGCTGACAGCCCAGTCAACTTCTAAATAATGAAGCAATGAAACAAACTATTACTTTTCCGTTTGGTTTTAAAGGCACTGGAGGCTAATTTGGCTAATAAAAACACACGGCATGGTGGAGCCAGACAGAACAAATAGAGCAGGAAAACGTGAAAAAACAGAAGCTGCTGTAGTTGATCACTAAAGAAAATATCATGCAAGAACAGAAATTGTACACTAAAGATAAGCAGTTAAAATAAAGTAATTCCTCAACGGATTTAAGGGCACACAACTCCATAGGGATATTAACACGTACAGTATATTCCCACTGTAGTGGTTGTCATTTCCAACAATAATGATCCTGATCCTGAACACCAGCAAGACCAACGAGGTAACAATGGACTACAGGAAGTTCAGGAAGACTGAACACACTCCACTCTGCATACAGGGGGAGGTGGTGGCGCTGTTGGACAGCATTAGGTTCCTGTGCATTTACATCTCCTCCGACCTCTCCTGGACTGTGAACACCTGGTGAAGAAGGCTCAACAACAGCTCTTCTTCCTCAGGAAATTTAAACAGATTGGACTTTTGACTAAACCGATAAAAAAAACTTTTTCAGAGCTACCATAGAAAGTATTTTGTGTCTAAGCATATGTGTGTGGGATGTGTGAGATGGGAGCGGCACAGTCCAGGAGAGGAAGGACCTAGCACAGGTGGTGAGGACAGCACAGGGGATTGTGGGATGTCGTCTGCAGGATTTGGACTCAGTTTATGCAGGACAGACTCCAGAGAAGGGCCAGACGCATCTCCACTGATCCCACCCACCCGGGCAATGCGCTGTTTGACACACTTCCATCAGGTAAATGTCTCAGTACCATTAAATCCAGAACTAATAAATTTAGAAACAGCTTCTTTCCAAGAGCTGTGAAGGCAATCGCCCCCTACTGAGAAGTTTATGCTCCATCACATGTTAGAATCACACTACTTTTAGTGCCTATTTGCACACTCTTATTCTCAGGAATATCAAATCTCACTTTTCTGTAAATGAAGCCTCAAGATCACTGCACAAAAATTACTTCATTACTTGTAGTTTATTGAAGGAGCGATTAATTCATCAAACATTCATATCGTTCGCAAAGGGACTGATATCAGACTCCCTGGACTCTGATACAAACTCGCATGCTTTAATGTAAAAAAACAAAACACTCCTGTAAATACTAAGTCTGTGTGTGATGGTACCATGGTAACACATGCTGACAATGACAATAAAAGATTCGGGAAGTGACACTTTTAAATTATATATTCTCTAAATAAGGCCTGAATTGTCCCCTTCTTACTGGGTTTGCTGGAATTAGGAAGGTTAAACTTTTGTCTTATTGTAATTTATCACATCATTAGCTCTTTAGTATCATTAGTATTGTATCGAGTTAGAAATTTTAGTAACATGACAACCCTACTACAGGGGATACAGTTACTCCAAAAGATAACAATGTTACCCAAATGTTAATGATAATTCCATAATAACAATGAAAAATAAAAGGTGTGATAGCAGATCCAATGTTGTTGGCAAGTCTACATTATTTTAGTTGGTTTGTTTGTTTTTTGTTGTTGAAGAAAATAGTCTATATCTTTGGTGGTGTAAACGGGTGCAGAGGCACAATAGGATAACAATAATTAATATAAATTATTCAGCAGTAGTGTTAATAAAAGCTGATAGAAATCATTACTAGAACAACTGTAAAGTTAATTAAATTAATACTATTGTCATTATTATTGAATAAGTAAAATTAGCGTAAGCCAATCAACTGCTATTTCAAAGTGAAACAGAAGTTTATTATTATTAACAGTGATTATTCTAGTTGGTATGGATTTGCCTTTTCTTTGCAAATAAATATTGTTCTGGTGGAGTGTACTTATGAAAATTTAAAAATCAACACATCCCAATTGTGCCCATCCAAGAACCCTTCACCAACCCAGAGAAGCAGCACCACCGGTGCTACAGGACTACCCTATCCGTTTATTATTCTAAATATATGTTCAGGCTGCATTCTTTACTTAGTGGAGCCCAGCGGTCCCTGAGACTGTCACCACATTACTGGTTCTGCTGGGACACATCACTGGCCACCTTCTCCAGCTGCATGGAGGGGGTGGGTGGGGGGGTTTGGGTGGCCAATCCCAGAGCTCCAGTAGTAAAAAGGCAGAGGGCCGCAGCATGTGTGTGTGTGTGAGCGGGACTCCCTGTGGTATGAGGGCAGGGCTCCTGTGTCAGATGTCTCCTGATGACTGACAGCAACAGGCCTGAATCCTGCCGTCTCCTCTGGCACTTGGTCCAATGCGTTCAGACAGCAGCAGGAAAACAACATTTCTGCTGGTTTTTATGGTCTAACACGCAACACGTTCTTTGTAATTTCACTCAGGTCTGTCAGAGATGTTCTCGTTTTTATAGCGACGGTTTTACAGCTTCCCTCGCCTCGCCTTCACCATAAAGTTTGTAGCCCAGCCGATGCCTTGGGACTGTAACACAGAACTCTGTGTATCATTTGGCTCGGCTGGAAGAACTGCCAGATATTTATGGTTTATTACTTATCATGTGCTAACCACATCTCTGCCTCGTGTGCATCTGCTTCGGCATCTGGAGCCACTTCCAGAAAACAGCAGGCTGCACTAAACCGGCACCGTCCGCCGTCTCGCTGGCTTTTCTGACATATGTTCATCTGTAAACATGGAAAATTGCCGGTGTAATCTGATTTAGAGTTGTTTACTTTTGATTTAGCCGTGCCGTGAAGGGCCCGGCTGCCAGGCTGTGAATGAGGCATTGTCTGCAGACCCACGGATCTAAGCTCTGCCTCTAAAGTGCCGCCAGTCCCCTGCACTCCGCCATGTTCGCCACATGCAGGTACGACACCTATCAGACACCTCTTCAGCTCCCATCCGTGCTGAGAGGATCGACGTTTGGGCTGCTGGTGAAAATCCAGCCTGGCTTTTAGATTTCCTCTCGTCGGAAGTGCAATTTCAGCTTTGACTCATGCCGGTGGACTGCCTCTGAGAAGGGTTAGTCACTGCTGACGCTGGATGAAATCACAGAAACTGCTTAACGAGCTCCTGAAATGCGTTGGACGGTAGCACCATGACATGACTGGACCAGGGCGTCCCAGAATGCCCAGCGTTTCAGAGTAAAGGCACCTGATGCGAAGCAGAGCTGGACTCTGTCCTTTCACCCGGGAAGCTGATGGATGGTGTTTGTTTAGTTACGCTGCAGTTAAAGTCAGTGCAGGGACAGACCCTCCCTCCCTCCCCTTCTCCGTCCATGTTGACTTTGGGCCTCGCTTAGAAATGCTGTTTTTTTTTATTATTATAATTTTTTTTTTTTAAAAAAAGCTTGAACTTTTTCCGTCCCTGGCTGCTCAGGGAGCGAGAGCACAAGGGAGGCTTTCTTCCCACTGACAGGAAACCAGTCAGTGAAGCTGGTTAATGACGAGGTCTGAACGTGGCGCTTCCAGCATGCTTTTAAACCAAACAGGAGCGTTTGTGAATCAGCGCCTCACCTCTCACACAGTCGGTCAGCAGCACGGCCTCAGAGATGAGCAGCACGAGCTTCAGGATGTCCATACTGTCCAAACACAGATTCACAGCCCCTAAAATCAGGAGGACACACGGAGAGGAGCTCTCTATCACAATAAGATGGGGATTACCTTAACAGGTTAGGAGAAAAACGCCATTATAAGCTGTTTGTTAAAAAGGATTATGACTGCATCAAAATGCATAAACATTTTCATGTCAAACGCACACTTTCTTGGTGGTTTCTGCCTTTAATTGACTTCATAATTACAAAAATGGTCCTAAATAACCATCATTCAGCAGCTTCCATTCTGATATAACATTCAAAATGTAAAGAGACTCAGAAAACATACAGTACTGTATGAACGTCTGTTTATAGAGTGACTTGATGTTTTTTTTTCATGGGTTTAACTTGGTGAACAATATAACCTACCTTGTTAGTGGGTGCTGGAGGTCAAACTTGCGGCTGAACTTCGCGTTGAGTCCATAAATAAAGCTTGACAGCGACGCACTGTCCTCTAACAGCGCAGCATGGCTGTCTCCTGCGGCTGAACAGCGGACTGAGGAGGCTGAAGGAAAACGGCGAGAAAACGCGTCAAACCCAGCCCGCAACAGCGCGATGTCTGCGGGGTGAAACCAGCGCCAGTCCGGTCCGCTGCAGCTCTCCTGGACAGAGCGACTTTGTCTCAGGAACTGAGGGCAGGGTTGCCAGATCTGACTGACAGTTCCCAGCCCAGGCACACCGTTAAAACCCGCCCACCTCAGTTAAAAAAAAAAAGCAGCAACAAATCTCAGCCTCTCATGAAACTCGCGTTAAAGCGAGAAATAAGCGTCCAACTGCACAAAAAATAAACAATAAAAAAAGGAGACAGGCTTTCCACAAAGTAGACAATCAGGCAACCAAATAACCAACACACGAACACAAATCGCCTCCTCCAATCATGACGTACCAGCAACTGCAAAAAACAGTTATTCAATAATTGCATGAATTGTAAATCCAACATTGTGTGGGCGCTCAAACGTTCTTATTCTCAGGCAGCCTTGAAGCATTTTTAAGTTGATCGGCAAAAAAATGAACCGGCAACAATAAATGGGTCTTATCTTTTATACGTGGTACCGCACCAGGTTTCTCTTGAATTGAGTAATTCTGAGCTATGCTTTTTTTGTGCAATGTTCTTTCAAATCATTGAGTTGTGGTCTGATTCTTTTTATTACAATATTTCCAACAAGATTTGGAGTCATCATCTGGATTAGCCTCCCATTTTCTGTACATACCATCCATCCATGATTATCACTGATAGATACTGTCAAGCTTCAAAAGGTTCTCTACACTTCACAATAAATGACCTAATGATACAGTCCAAGGACGCAACGTTTTGTTGAAATGTGTACGTTTTTCCCTTTTCTGCCAGAAAATGACAACTTTTTTGACAGGGTTTTCCCGTGAAGACGTTCTAAAAACTCGCCCAAATTATGTGAAAACAGCCCAGATTTGACCAGACCCACACAAAACTTTATCCAGCACGACGCTTTCAGAAAACGCCCAATTGGGGGAAAAATCCGTCCAACCTGGCAACAATGGGAGCGAAGCCTTATTGACCCTCCCACAGTTTCAGTGGTGGGCCAATCACAGCTTGCAAACCGGCCCCAGCGTTCGTCAACGGTGACGCCATATTGAGAGTGGCAATTTTTTTGGTCGTGGAAAAAAAAATCTATTATTATTATTATTATTATTAGGGTTCCAAGCCCGCAGCGCAGGCGAACGGCTATGCAGCATTTGATCATATGCCACCTAAACAACTGCTATTCTAATTTAGACCTTTGCGTAGTTATAATATTATGATTAGGGTTCCACAAAATAATACTGCTATTTATTTGATTATTTCTACTTCTAGAATTAGGATAAAGACAAATAAAACAGAGGAACACTAGTTACATTTGTTTTATTGTACATAGATTTCCACACTGTCCATTAGTAAACTAGTACAAACCAGAAGCAGAGGTAGACATTCTCATCATCAGGGGCTTAGTCCATAAAATATTACATCATTACAAGAGTAATTTGGTACACCAAAAAAGTAAGCAATTATTTAATCTGTTGATGTGGTCGCAAAATGAATTTAATATAGGCCTTTACATATCTTAAAGTTTAATCTGCTGTTCTTTAATAGTCGTACTAGTATATTCCAATAGTATATTAATATGTTCTCATTTCAATGATTAAATGGACAACCAATTATGTAATAATTCAGTTTTGGTGTGACCAATCTTACTCAAAGTACAATATAGGGTCCTCCATGCTGCTTATGTATTAAGATTTACTGCAAATTTAAACATTGACAACTCACTATTGTTAGGGAAATAATTAGTTGTCTGAGAAGATGTGGGTAAGGAGAAGCTGTTATCTACATTTCAGATATATGATATAAGAAATGTGTTTGGAATATTAAGATAAATTACATGAAATGGACTACAGAGCAACTACAACCCAATTGTATATTTGTTGAAATTTGAATTTAATATTTGAAATGCTGTTAGTATCAGTTACACTTCTACTTCCAGTGCAGAGTAAATACAATAAATTTATCTGTCAAATGTAAAATTTTATGTATAATTTTGCTGTTTTATAATTCCGACAGAGTATCTTAGATAAAAAAATAGGGTGGGGTTTATCTCTGTGCATTTCTATATATTCTAAAGAAAATACAGGATAAATCTAGACAACAGACATATTTTGATTATATTTGGTTTAATAGGCACATATTTACCGTCTGTCTCTGTTGCTGGTTGTTCAAATGGAAAAAAGTCCCAATTCGACATTCACCAGATCCTGTGATGCTTTAAACATTAACAAACAGCATCTAGTGTGTGTCGTGGTTATAAAATTTTGCAGGAAATGCTGATTTTCTCTTTAGACAGACGAAACGCGCCCTGACGCTCAAGTCAAGCATCAAAAACTAGGAGCATGCATATTGCATAGGACCAATGACATCAGACTAGGGAAAGTTTGTTTGTAGATGTCCGTACCAAAGTTCAAATCAAACCTACGCCCTTGCATCTTTGTTTCACAATCAGACCATGATGGGACCACAGATGAGCTCAGTAGATGCAGTCGTGGATCAGTGCCCTAACCCTAGTTTTGTGTCTTTAGGGAAATGAGTCCTCATCATGCAGGTTTTACAGATGCACAAGGTTTTATCGAGTGAAAACATTTCAATCTGTTTGTCACTGCTTTTGGATGGGCCTATATTGTAGCTTGTTTGACGAGCTTTAGCTCAAAAGTGTGTCAACTCTAAGAATCTTACATCTGGACTAAAAATGGAAAGCCTGTTTCTCATGCCAGGAATCACAGTCAACACTGGGGGCTGAGCACCCCTAAAGGTCAGATCCTAGAATCGCCCCTGATCACTACCAACAGGATAAGAAGCTGGTTCAGTAGTAAAGCAGGTTAAATTAACCTTGTGGTATAGGTAGAGCATCTAACAGAGCCAGCCCGGGAGTCCTAATTTTCTGAACTAAATGATACCTGCAGCCGCAGGTGTATCTATTAGCAAGTTTACCACTTCATGTAGGTTAACTATTACTTTATCATTTAACCATGTTCTTAGTATACACCCTCTGGTCTAAATTTTGCCTGCACTTGGTTGTGTACAATTCTAAAGCGCATAGCACTGACCTTACTTGAAGAAGGAAAACTGAAAGCTTACAAAAAGGTTGTATTTTCTGTCTAAACTTGGTCTAAATTTCTCCTGCACTTGGTTGTTTATATTATTTTAAGGGAATTTGACTTTCAAGGTTTACCAACATCCAAAAAATGTAATTCAAACTGCATTTGCTTAGATTTACTTTTTACTTATACTTTTTATTACATTAATTGAGTACATCTATTTTTACAGTATTTTTCATACTTAAGTACAAGACATTTCAGATACTTTAAGACTTTTACTCAAGTAACATTTCAGTCAGTTACTTGGACTTTTACCAAAGTCATATTTTGGAGAGGTAACTATACTTTTACTTGACTCCGAGATTTCAGTATTTTATAAAACACTGATTGTAACTTGTATACAGTAAATTTAAATTCATTTGAACTTTGTCACGACAATAAAATTATTTGATCTTTGCTCATTCAGCAATAAAACTGCAAAACAATCAGTAGTAATAGCAAGTGAAACTGTAGTTAGAACAAAACTGCTAAAACACAACCTGATTGATGGGCAAGGGCCCAAAGACATTGCCGTGCAAGATTAAGGGAGCTATATTCAATTCAATTTTATTTATATAGCGCCAATTGATGAAACATGTCATCTCCAGGCACTTCCCAGTCAAATTCAATCAGATTGGATCAGATTAAACAGATTGCTGGGTGTCCTTAAAGAGGAAACTTTTTGAGTAGATTGCATATCGGGTCTTGACAGCAGCACTCACTCATGAAAGAGCGTAGAGCCACAGGGAAAGTCGTCTGCATTGTAGCAATCCCTCATACTCAGCATGCATGAAGCAACAGCGGAGAGGAAAACTCTCCTTTAACAGGAAGGAAAACCTCCAGCTGCCTCGACCACCTGGGGGTTAGAGAAGACAGAGCAGTGACACAAAAAGCACAGAAACACACATTGATCAAGGAATCTCTTCTACATTATATTGTAATAGCGGGTGATCTGTCTCACCTGGATGATGTCACAATTAACAGAACACCAGAGCAGGTGTTCCTTCTATGAAGAGAAAAAAAATTACATAACAAAAAGGTAAAAGGTAACAAAACAATGCAAATTGCAGATCAGTAGGAGAACTCAGCAGAGTGAGAGAAATAGGCCCTGATATCCTCCAGTAGCCTAAGCCTATAGCAGTAAAACTATAAAGGTAGCTCAGAGTAACATGAGCCACTCTAGTTATAAGCTTTGTCAAAAAGGAAGGTTTTAAGATTAGTCTTAAAAGTAGACAGGGTGTCTGCCTCACGGACCAAAACTGGGAGTTGGTTCCACAGGAGAGGAGCCTGATAGCTAAAGGATCTGCCTCCCATTCTACTTTTAGAGACTCTAGGAACCACCAGCAGACCTGCAGTCTGAGAGCGAAGTGCTCTGTTAGGAACATACGGGGTAATCAGAGCTCTGATATATGATGGAGCTTGATTATTAAGGGCTTTATACGTTAGAAGAAGAATTTTAAATTCTATTCTTGATTTAACAGGAAGCCAATAAAGGGAAGCTAAAATTGGAGAAATATGATCCCGCTTGTTGATTTTCATCAGAACTCTTGCTGCAGCATTTTGAAACAGCTCAAGGCTTTGAACTGCATTTTGTGGACTTCCTGATAGTAAAGAATTACAATAGTCCAGCCTTGAAGTAACAAATGCATGGACTAGTTTTTCAGCCTCACTCCTGGACAGAAAGTTTCTAATTTTGGCGATATTCCTGAGGTGAAAAAAGGAAACTCTGGATACCTGTTTAATATGGGATTTAAATTACATGTCGTGGTCAAAAATAACACCAAGGTTTTTTACTTTATTACCAGAGGCCAAGTTAATGCCATCCAGATTAAGTGATTGGTTAAGAAGTTTATTTTTTGAGGAAGATTACAACTTCAGTCTTGTCAGAATTTAGATGCAGGAAATTTAAAGTCATCCAGCTTTTGATGTCATCAAGACATGACTGCAGTCGAAGTAATTGATTGGATTCATCAGGATTTATGGATAACGCCCGGTGCCTCCCGTGCGCCGGCGGGTACCCAACTCTCCCCCTTGTGTATTTATTTTTTCTACCTATTTTGTTCCAACTACACAATAAATTATTACGTTTTTACATAACCTTTTTAGTGTTGGCTCTAAATGTTACTCCCCCCTTCCCCCTAGACGAGTTGGGTCATAACAGAAGAGAAGATGGATGACATTTCACCTGGTTTACAAACTCTTTTCCCTGATCTGTTATTTTTCTGACTAGGCCAAACGTATACAGCTTAGAGATGATTACTGAAGAAACTTCTGCATCCTCTTTGTTCATAGAGGCTCAGCAACCACCCAGTTGGTGTACAGATTGATAACAGTAAGGATATAGGTGGTTCTCAGAGAGGTCTCTGGTAATGGCCCAATCTGGGCCAATCCAAGAACATTCCAAGGTTCCTTGACCTGCAACACAATAAAATAACCAATAATATAAAAATATCACGGAAATATTTACTTATGGGCTATTTTACTTACACAAACGGTGTTTGTGTTTCAGTCTATTAATTGAAAATAACATTGATTGAATGTAGAACTGGTGATACAGTGTTCATAGGATAATTAGGTTGGCAGCGGTGACGATGCTTGACTTGAAAGGAAAATGTGTTGTTTGGTAATGCAGGCAGATGAACAATGAAATCAGAAAAATTCAACATATAGCTTATACTATGTGTCTATTAATTCAATTCAATTAAATTTTATTTATATAGCGCCAATTCATGAAACATGTCATCTCAAGGCACTTTACAAAGTTAAGTTCAATCATATTATATAGATTGGGTCAGATTATACAGATTGGTCAAAAATGTTCCTATATAAGGAAACCAGTTGATTGCATCAAAGTCCCGACAAGCAGCATTCACTCCTGGAGAAGCGTAGAGCCACAGGGAGAGTCGTCTGCATTGTACATGGCTTTGCTGCAATCCCTCATACTGAGCAAGCATGAAGCGACAGTGGGAAGAAAAACTCCCCATTAACGGGAAGGAAAACCTCCGGCAGAACCGGGCTCAGTATGAACGGTCATCTGCCTCGACCTACTGGGGGTTACAGAAGACAGAGCAGAGACACAACAAGACAGACAAAAAGCACAAAAGCACACATTGATCCAGTAATCTGTTCTACATTAGATGGTAATAGCGGGTGATCTGTCTTCTCTGAATGATGTCTCAGATAACAGAACGCCAGACCAGGTGTACCTACTATGAAGATAAAAGAGGGAGAACAGAAAGTTAAAGCAGAAATGACAACACCTAATGCATAATTGAAGAACAGTAGAACTCTAAAGAGTGAGAAAATTAGATCCTGGTGTCCTCCAGTAGCCTAAGCCTATAGCAGTAAAACTATAAAGGTAGCTCAGAGTAACATGAGCCACTCTAGTTATAAGCTTTGTCAAAAAGGAAGGTTTTAAGATTAGTCTTAAAAGTAGACAGGGTGTCTGCCTCACGGACCAAAACTGGGAGTTGGTTCCACAGGAGAGGAGCCTGATAGCTAAAGGATCTGCCTCCCATTCTACTTTTAGAGACTCTAAGAACCACCAGCAGACCTGCAGTCTGAGAGCGAAGTGCTCTGTTAGGAACATACGGGGTAATCAGAGCTCTGATATATGATGGAGCTTGATTATTAAGGGCTTTATACGTTAGAAGAAGAATTTTAAATTCTATTCTTTATTTAACAAGAAGCCAATGAAGGGAAGCTAAAATTGGAGAAATATGATCCCGCTTGTTGATTTTCATCAGAACTCTTGCTGCAGCATTTTGAAACAGCTCAAGGCTTTGAACTGCATTTTGTGGACTTCCTGATAGTAAAGAATTACAATAGTCCAGCCTTGAAGTAACAAATGCATGGACTAGTTTTTCAGCCTCACTCCTGGACAGAATGTTTCTAATTTTGGCGATATTCCTGAGGTGAAAAAAGGAAACTCTGGAAACCTGTTTAATATGGGATTTAAATGACATGTCTTGGTCAAAAATAACACCAAGGTTTTTTACTTTATTACCAGAGGCCAAGTTAATGCCACCCAGATTAAGTGATTGGTTAAGAAGTTTATTTTTTGAGGACTCTGGCCCAAAGATTACAACTTCAGTCTTGTCAGAATTTAGATGCAGGAAATTTAAAGTCATCCAGCTTTTGATGTCATCAAGACATGACTGCAGTTGAAGTAATTGATTGGATTCATCAGGATTTATGGATAAATATAGCCGAGTGTCATCAGCATAGCAGTGGAAATTAATCCCATGCTGTCTGATAATTTTGCCGATCGGAAGCATATATATAGTAAAGAGAATTGGTCCAAGGACTGAACCCTGTGGTACTCCACAAGTGACCCTAGAGTTTGAAGAAGATTTATTATTAACATGAACAAACTGGAATCTGTCCGACAGATAAGATTTAAACCAGCCTAATGCTTTCCCCTTAATCCCTACAGTATGTTCAAGTCTTTGTAGGAGAATATTGTGATCAACTGTATCAAATGCAGCACTGAGATCTAACAGGACAAGTACAGACACAAGTCCATTATCTGAGGCCATGAGAATATCATTGGTGACCTTCACCAGAGCTGTTTCAGTGCTATGATGAGCTCTGAAGCCTGACTGAAACTCCTCAAGTAGGTCATTGCTTTGTAAATGTTCACAAAGTTGATTAGCAACTACTTTCTCAAGAATTTTAGATAAGAAAAGAAGATTAGATATAGGTCTGTAGTTTACTAGCTCATCTTGATCAAGAGAAGGTTTGTTAAGTAAAGGTTTAATAACAGCTACTTTAAAAACCTGTGGTACATATCCATTTACTAAGGATAGATTAACCATGTCTAAAATAGGACCACTGATCAAAGGGAATACCTCCTTAAACAATTTGGTTGGGATTGGGTCTAACATACAGGTAGATGGTTTAGATGAAGCTAATATATTAGATAGCTCAGAAAGCTCTACTGCTTCTAAACAGTTCAAACACTGTGGAGGTTCTAAAGATTCCTCCAATGCTGCCTTACTTACTGGGGATGAGGTAATCATGTTTGGGAGGATGCCAATTATTTTATTTTTAATAGCATCAATTTTATTTATGAAAAATCCCATAAAATCATTACTACTAAGAGCTAAGGGAATGGATGGATCAACAGAGCTGCATCTCTGAGTAAGTTTGGCAACTGTACTAAAGAGAAATCTAGGATTATTTTTATTCTCTTCAATTAATGATGAAAAATATGCTGCTCTAACTCTGCGAAGGGTCTTGTTATACAACAATAGACTGTCCCTCCAGATTAAGTAGGATTCCTCTTGGTGTGTAGAGCGCCATTTTCTCTCCAATTTCCTAACATTGTGCTTCAAGGAACGCAGCTCTGAATTAAACCAGGGAGCCGGCTTCCTGTGAATTATCACCTTCTTTTTCAAGGGAGCTACATTATCTAATGCAGAACGCAATGACGAAGTCACACTGTTAGCAAAGGTATCTATTTGTGAATGGGAAGTTTTTGATCTGTTAAGTTTTGGCCGTGGGAAAGACACCGTCTCAATAGGATAATGGGTGGGTAACAGTACAGAAGCTGCAGAGAGGTGTGTTAAACTACGGCTCTGCTTCCTGGTTAAGTTCTTTATGGTAAAAGTCTTGAAAGTTAAAGGTGATGGTTATGGAAGGCATGAGCCATAATTTATTTGTTTAACATTACCATCATTAAGATCCTTTGTGATGGTGATCCAATATTATTATTATTATTATTATTATTATTATTACTACTAATAATAACAGAACATTTTAAATAAATACTTTTACTTTTGACTGTAAGGTACCTGCCAGAATAAAAAACGAATAAAAAACAACATAATCATCCTAAATGTGTAATATATTCTAGATTGGACTTGAAATTGAAAATACTGCTTTCCAAGGGACAAAAAAATCGTATTATTCTTATTTAAATATTAAATTGAAAAATTGATAAACCTATAGACTAAATAAATATATAATAAAGACAATATTATGATAAATACAATATTACGTTGTATTTTTTTTTTACCTCTGAATATAAAAGGTGGACACATCCTTTTTATTATTTTATTATTTTTTTCTGGAATAAAAATCCACATCTTTGGTAAATATCCCCTTTTCAATGAAGAACTGCAGGTCACAAAAGATTACAAACGAATCCATTGCGTGATCAAAACTGTGGGAGTGCACAGTTAAGTACAGAGAAAATCAAATATTTAAACAAATTTAAATGTATACACTGTATGACAGTGAGAGCTGCATTCTTCGAAGGCATATGTGTGCTGGGTCCTTTGAAGGCAACAAGGCAATAAGCCGTAGTTCCGGGTTGGTACAGACTGACCGAGCAGGCAGCTCCCCCTGCTGTCTGATCAAGGGTACTACCCACAAGTCACAGATAATTTTTTACCGTTGGGGCGGTTGTGTCAAAAGTGAAAATGAAGGCGTAACTTGTAAAGATGAATTTGTGACTCACAGGAGCAGATTCGTTGTACTTGTGGATTTGTATTTGTGTTAAGGGAAAAAAATATTTTTTTGAAGATTTTAATACACGTGTTTGAATTTGTTTTGCACCATTTGTTTTAGATCAACTGTAGCAGAACTGAATGACAGACACTTATGATGTGCAACTCACAGAACACAATTTGTGTACTTGTACTCAAGAATTTGAAGAGGTGTAACTTTATTTTGTACTTGTGACAGATTTAAAAAAATGTACAATTACAAAACACCAAAATTACAATGCACAAATAGTTTAGCAACAATAGTTCTGGACCAATTGGAGCAAAACTGAGGTTTTTGATGTGCAACTCACAGAACACAATTTGTGTACTTGTACTTAAAATTTTAACAGGTGTAAAAAAAATTTGTACTTGTAATTTTTTTTCTTTTAGAATTTAACTCCCTCTACAACTTCAAATTCACACTTACAATGCACAAATCCAATTGGAACAAGATTACCTTCATATGGGTCAGACACAATGGCTTCAAAGCACTTGCAGGTCGATGACACGGTGTGTCTTGGCATGCCAGGGTGAGGTAAGCTTTGTCTCCCTGTGCTAGTACCACCTCCTGGAGAGGTGGTACTAGCACAAGGAACAGCTTCAAGTCCTTTCAAAGGCATCTGAAAACAAAATTAAATTAAAAAACAGGTGCTTTGCAAGACTGTCATACCGGAAGAATGGCTATGACATGTGATTATGAATGAATCTTACCTGTAAGATTGGCGATATCCTTTGCACCTGCATGGTGAAGAGCATTAAACAATCATTAATACTTTATATCTCTCAGTATCTTATCCTTTCCATCTCTAATGGTTTAAAAATGCTGTCCAAATAATGAATTTTAATTATTTTTTTAAAATCATTTAGGGTTTTAGTGTCACTTGCACATAAAGATATACAAATCAAAATGACTAGTAACAGATATATATTCTGCAAAAAATTAATTGAAATTGTAAAAGTGATATTGCTCAAACAGCCAAGGGCAGGTATTAACTAATTAGATTTACTCAATTACTCTGTAACTTTTGACAAATGAATAAATAAATAAATAAGTAGGACTATTTTTCCATATGTTATACTCTTGAGTAAATTTTGTTGATACACAACCCAATGCGTGTAACTTAACTGAATGAAGAACACATTTTAAATAAAATATGTATAAAACAGTAAAAATAATTCTATCACCGTGCCAGTCTATCACAGTCAATACAGACACACACAGGACAAACAACCATGCACACACTCACGCTCACCTAGCAGCAATTTGGAGAGACCAATTGTCTTAACTCTTTTGGACTATGGGAGGAAGCCGGAGTACCCGGAGAGAACCCACGCATTCACCTGTGAAGCCATGTAAGAAAACCTTGACTTAAAGGCATACTATGCAACATTTTTCAGTTAATTAATGTGGTCCATACCGTTTTGGATGATTAAATGAGTCATTTCAGGTCGAACAAAGGTTTTCTCCGACGCCCTGGTGGTCTGTGGGGGAAATACTGTACTTGCAATTGCAGGAGCCCTCGGCCCGCACCCACAGGCTCAGAAGTCTGGTGCATCGCCGATTTGGATTGAAATCTTGCACTAAAGGGAAACCCAGGGTGGCTACGGATTAATGATTTCGTATCTGTGTTTGGAGGACTTAGAAAATCCACGATGGAACCCAGTATGTGTTCGTTGCTTCTTGGTACATCCTCTGAAACGTTTGCTTGACTCCTTGGAGTATAGGTGTTACACTACAAGAGGGCGCTTGAAAATCATCAGCGATTACTATGAGGTTCTTGATTTCTTGCTGCTGGTTCTGCGGGTCGGGAAACTCGCTAAGCGCCCCTTGTACTATTTGGACTTCCTGATCTCGCTGATCATGTTGCTTGTCGTTCATACTTAAATCCTTTTTCCTAATCTCAGTAGCCTCTTTAGGCAAGTCCTCGTTCTCTTGTTTCAGCAACTCTGCTTGAGCCCTAAACTCATCCGTCTGCCTCTCTAAATCTTTGTGACTAGTCTCTTGGTTCACAGTTTCCCTTAGAATTGCCATTTCCCTCTCCTTCTGAGACAAGGCAATGTTCTGTGATTTAAGGGAGTCACTTAACTCAGTCTGCGTTTTACTCTCATGTTCAAAACTCCTCACTGTTTTCCAAGCATTTTGGAGATCATTTGCTTTTTGTTTAAGTTCCTCATCTTTGTGTTCCAAAACTTGTTTGCTGGCGGCCAATTGTGTGTTGACTTCGGTAACTTTTTCACGCAAGTCCTTGTTGTCTTGTTGCATCAACTCTGCTTGAGCCCTAAACTCATCATTCTGCCTCTGTAAATCTTTAACAATAGCCTGAACCCTCTGGGTGGTTTGATTCTGAGTTTCCTTTTGATTTTCCATTTCCCTCTCCTTCTGAGACAACTTGGAGTTAAGCGTTTTGACTTCAGTCTTCAAGGCTTTGATCTTTGATTTAAGGGAGTCACTTAACTCAGTCTGCATTTTACTCTCCTGTTCAAAACTCCTCACTGTTTTCCAAGCATTTTGGAGCTCATTTGCTTTTTGTTTAAGTTCCTCATCTTTGTGTTCCAAAACTTGTTTGCTGGCGGACAATTGTGAGTTGATTTCGATAATTTTTTCACGCAAGTCCTTGTTGTCTTGTTGCATCAACTCTGCTTGAGCCCTAAACTCATCAGTCTGCCTCTGTAAATCTATGACCCTAGTCAGAAAGCTTTGAAAATTCTGGGTCTCTTGGTTCACAGTTTCCCTTAGAATGGCCATTTCCCTCTCCTTCTGAGACAACTTGGAGTTAAGCGTTTTGACTTCAGTCTTCAAGGCAATGTTCTGTGATTTAAGGGAGTCACTTAACTCAGTCTGCGTTTTACTCTCATGTTCAAAACTCCTCACTGTTTTCCAAGCATTTTGGAGATCATTTGCTTTTTGTTTAAGTTCCTCATCTTTGTGTGCCAAAACTTGTTTGCTGGCGGCCAATTGTGTGTTGACTTCGGTAACTTTTTCACGCAAGTCCTTGTTGTCTTGTTGCATCAACTCTGCTTGAGCCCTAAACTCATCATTCTGCCTCTGTAAATCTTTAACAATAGCCTGAACCCTCGGGGTGGTTTGATTCTGAGTTTCCTTTTGATTTTCCATTTCCCTCTCCTTATGAGACAACTTGGAGTTAAGCGTTTTGACTTCAGTCTTCAAGGCTTTGATCTTTGATTTAAGGGAGTCACTTAACTCAGTCTGCATTTTACTCTCCTGTTCAAAACTCCTCACTGTTTCCCAAGCATTTTGGAGCTCATTTGCTTTTTGTTTAAGTTCCTCATCTTTGTGTTCCAAAACTTGTTTGATTTCGGTCACTTTTTCACGCCAGTACATTTGTTCTTGTTGCCTCAACTCTATTTTAGTCCTAAACTCATCAGTCTGCCTCTGTGACTCTTTAACCATAGCCTGAATCCTCTGGGTCATTTGATTCTGAGTTTCCTTTTGATATGCCATTTCCCTCTCCTTCTGAGACAACTTGGAGTTAAGAGTTTTGACTTCAGTCTTTAAGGCTTTGATCTTTGATTCGAGAACTGTATTTATCTCACTCTGTTTGTCATTCTCATGCTTGAAACTACTCACTTGTTCCTCAGCATTTTGGAGATACTGGGCCGGAAGTTGCTGATCTTTTTGCTCCAGGTGTTCCCGGAGCTCCTGAGTTTCTAGTATCAATGAGGTTTCCACTGACTCCAAGTCCTGCACTGCAACTGTCAGCTCCTGGTTTTTAAGGTGTACATAGCATTCCCCCCACCACCCACACACAGAAGCCTGCTCTTTGTGTGGGTGGTGGTGGGGGGGAGGGGGGGGGGGGGGAGGGGGAGGCCTGGCCGGCCGCCATGGACCTTACCAAGCTCCGCCCACAACTGACCTAAAAAATCTGAAGTCTCACAAACAAAGCCTCGCGGCGCTTTAATTCTATGGAAGTTTCTATGTAAACATGGCGTCTTCCACTTGGACTGATTCTTTGCGGAGTATTCCCGACTCGATTAGTGCGTCATTTCTGCCTGATTTTGAACAAATATCATCTACAACAATGGACAGAGGAACTAACAAGTTCATGTCATCATTTTTGGATGAGTTAAAGGTATTTGAGCCACGCGATGCCTCCAAAGTTGTGCACGTCACAGCAAAATGCTTTCGGTCGATGAGGAAAACGGCAGACCCTCACACCCTCAGCATTAATATAGATGTGGACAAGATAACTGATGCCTATTGTTCTTGCAAGGCTGGGTAAGTTGTGCATTCATCGTTTTGTCTGTTACTTTTGAAATCAGTGGATAATTCCTGTGGTTTGTTGGCAAATGTTTGTGTGGCTAGCCTGATACGCTGTACTTGGTGCTAGAGTGGCTAACACGAGGAACAGTTTCGTCCAAAGCCTTTTCTGCTAAAATAAAATATTTAGTGTATGTCTTTTTCGTGCGCGCCTAGCTGTATGCACTCGCGCTCCGTCTGCTGGTGTCGGATAAGGATGGGACGCTGTTGGCCCATCCCCGCCGACAAAATGCCAATAAATAAAAAGCAATAAGTATTATTTCTTTGCGTTAAGTATTAAAGCAAAGCAATAATACTTACACCAGCACACACTCCCTTGTTCTTGTTGATCCTACGAAGGTTGAGCTGCTCATGTGGTCGTGCACAAGCTTTGAACCAAGCCCGGCATTCTGCTCCTGATTTTGGAAATCTGTGAATTTTCCGACCACAAATACGATCAGGATATCTGACATCACCAGTACAGATACCCCACTGGCAATGGAGAACCATTATTTTTCGATTGTTGATTCGAAAACTTTATGCCGGTATGCTAGTACAGTAGTAGTCTAGCACTACATTAGCTTGTGTTTGTGAGACTTCTTCGCACGTTGTAGCCACTCTATGACGTAGAATGGGCATCAGCCAATGAAAAGCGGCCCCTCTGGTAAGGTCCATTGGTCGCTGCCGGCCAGCCGCTGTTTTCTTCTTCTGGGCAATTTGACGTGGAGCTTCAAAAATCACAGCACTACTAGTGGTGCGGCATGGGAATTACACTGTTTAAGTACTCTGTAAACAGGGCCAGTGACTGCAAACGTTCTTCATGGACGTTAATGAGATAGGCTGACAAAAAGATTTAGAGATACGGATAAGCAGCTTAATTTTTTTAAAACATGTCATGCATATAATCATAAATTCTGCTGTAAAGATTAATAATCATGTGCTTAAAAGAGTCTTTTTAGTTTATTTCTTTTTTATATTAACCATAATTTCATTGTGCTTGTAGACATATCAGCTATAGCAAGCATGGATAATGAGAGCTTGGCCATCTACATTCCCACCTATGCTGACAGAATTGCCACCTGGAGATTTTGCTCCGAGTACCAAGGAGAAGGTGAAAGAGATATCCTTCGACAGACATTACTTGAAAAACTCTTTTCATGCAAATCTTCATGGAAAAAGTCCAGTTTGATCTAAAATGTTTTTGGTTTCAGGTAATACCACTATGTAATATATTTCAAAAGAAAGTTTACCATTTGACTCAAAATGGTCATGTTTTCAGGAACATATGGAAGTGAGCCACAATAGAGTCAGTTAGCTTTTGTTTTTGCTGACAAAGATATAGAGCAAAAATACTGATTAAAAAGATTACTCCAACAACATTGTGAAATACAAGTTTTTTAAGTCAAATTATTGCTGTTGCTATGAAGCTTCTTTAAGGTAAAAATTTTGAAGCATGTGTTTAAACTGTACTTATTTTCCTTTTCTTTCCATAGGGCATTATTTTTCTTTTATATTCTTCAAAGTTGATTGTAAAATTGATAAATGCTTTGAGCGCAATAGTGCCCAGATTTCTAACAAAGACTTTTGTCCTATGTAAAAGGATTTTCTCATGTTCGATTTTGAGATCCATGTATTCATCTTTTTAATACTCATAGATAATGTTCTAGTTAGGTCATCTTCTGGAGGTAGAGAACTTCCTTTTAAAAGGATCTTTCAGAGCACCTGTTAAAGGTACTTTTAATGTATGTTCTTCTGTGAGTTGATGTAACATTGCAATATAATGTTATTTTTCTAAGGAAAGAATGAGTTGGTTTGATCACAAACCATAACACTTAATTTTGTAATGGGTTTTTACCAAAGATTCATTAAAGGTTTTCATATATCATTCGACCATATCATCATTGTCAAACAGTACATAACTTGGGTCTCAGTGTTCAGTAACAGAACTATAAGTCTTGCTGTTATAAATATAAAAAGTATGTCTTGAATATGAGGAGCAGTGGTGGGGTTTACAGAACATGTGTCATTTAAACATTTTGTGTTCTGCATGATAGATTACAAGACACATGCGAAGTTAGATTTCTTGTTATTGTCCTAATATATGTAGCAGCATATATTTGCTGTCATACACAACAAGAATCACAGAAAATATAAAACCTAGCACCAAAATTCAAAAAGTTATGTACATCATGATGAAACCTTTAAGTACATGGGAATCGAAGAAAACAGAGGTCTGTTTTTTTTCCTCCATCTGTATTTCTTTGACTGTTTGTCCTTTATTGGTTGTGGGGTCTGCAGCTGCCTAATTCTGACTGTGTGGGAAGGTGACAGGGTCATTCTGGACAGGCTCACAAGGTCATTTGCTCCACAAACTCTTTTTTACAAGAAAATATCACACTTGTCACAGGTTTGTGCGTATATAAGCTCTTAAAAATAAGCATAACTCAATTGTTTCATCATGTGTGGACGGTGCATGAAGAAGGTTTTCTGTCATCAGAAGGTATGATAGTTCGAACTGTCTCATCACGTGTGAACGGTCCTCTGAAGACGTTGGACTGTGCAAGTTTCCGCCGCTTGATTTGTTTTCTTTTCTGAGTAAGTTTAAAGACATCAGAAAAAACAAATGCAACAACTAATAAACTGAGAACAGTCGTGCCTTGCTGCCAGGAGCTTTCATTGATAAATTCTGATATTAACTTTTGAATTTGCAGCAATGATAATCGATTATCAGTTTTTGCTTTTCTCCTTATTAAAGCATAAAGCACTAGTTGACTGGGTTTATTAATGGATCTGATATAAATAGCTGTCCTTCACTGGCTTGTGAATAGTCACATTAGAAAGCTCTGTATTCATCACTTTGTTTTGACACAATGAAATATGGATAAATGTAGCTTTATTTAGCCTCACTTTCATTGTGTAGAATACACATACTTTTAATTAGCCTTACGAGTGTCGAATTAAAATTTATTTTAATTATATTTAATTCAAATACATAAAGGCATAGGTACATTAGCAGTCACTGGCCCTGTTTAGAGTACTTAAACGGTGTACTTCCCATGCCGCACCACTAGTGGTGCTGTGATCTTTGAAGCTCCGCGTCAAATTGCCCAGAAGAAGAAAACTGTTTCGGCTGCAAACTGTTGTAAATAAACCCACAGCTATAGCTGAAAGTGCCCCAAGCAACAGTTAAACCTTGTAGTGTGTAAATGGAGAGTACAAAGGCAACGCAAACCTCTTTTCACCGTGTAAACAGAGCCAGAGACCAGGGCCGTGCAGAGACCGTTGGAGGGGCAGGTGCTCAAAGTTAAAAGAGGGCACATGGGGCACGGATTTAAAACATGATACAGATACATACCTTTCTATACAACCGGTTGAAATGTGCCAACCCATACTATAAAGAATGTAACATGGAATCAAGGGTGTAGGTTTGATTTGAACTTTGGTAGGGACACTATTGGTCCAAAGCTTCATTGTTCCTATGCAATATGCATGCTCCTATTTGTTGATGCTTGATTTGAGCATTAAGATGCGTTTTGCCTGTCTAAAAAGAAAAGGCAGCATTATTTGCTACATTTATTCAAATTTTATAAGCACAACACACACTAGATGCTGTCTGTTTATCTTTAAAGCATCACTGGATCTGATGAATGACTTTTTCCCACTTTGAAAAAGTTTGCATTTGAACTTACCAGCAACAGAGACAGACAGTTAATGCGGGCCTATTAAACCAAATATATTCAAAATATGTCTGTTGTCTAGATTTATCCTGTATTTTCTTTTGAAGATATAGAAATGTGCAGAGATAAACCCCACCCTTATTCTTTTTTTTATCAAAGATACTCTGTCTGCAACATAAAACAGCAAAATTATTCATTCAAGGGACTGCAAATAAATTTATTGTATTTACTCTGCACTGGAAGTAGAAGTGTCACCGATACTGACAGCATTACAAATATTAAATTCAAAGTTCAACAAATGTACAACTGGGTTGTAGCTGCTCTCTGTAGCCCATTTTATGTAATTTATCTTAACATTCCAAACACATTTCTTACATCATATATCTGAAATGTAGATAACAACTTCTCCTTACCTACATCCTCTCAGACAACTAATTATTTCCCTAACAATAGTGAGTTGTCAATATTTAAATGTGCAGTAAACCTTAATACAAAAGGAGCATGGAAGACCCAGTACTGTACTTTGAGTAAGTTTAGTGACACTGATATATTAAAGAATTATTTTTGCTCTTTAACAATGTATTATGGGAAAACCTGCTCAGTTTTATAATTTGTTTTAACTTTTGATATATAAATGAGAAGACTGGTCAGTTAAATAAGAGAGAGGACTGGCCAGTTCACACATTGATTATTGCTGTTGTGGTGTTCGCACCTGAGTTCACATGAAACTAAGAACCACATGTGTTATTGTGTTATAATTTGTTTTTAACTTGTGGTGGGAACTTATGACAATGTGTTGTGGGAAAGACTGATTCTGTATTCCTTATTTAGCTTATATTTGCTGTATTCTGAGTGCACTCATATTATTTTGCTTCGCACACTGCTGAAATGCTGGGAACGGGTCCTGTTTGGGAAGCATGTTTTGGGAGGCAGGGCAGCTGTGGAGGGAGAGATGGCCACTCTCGCTCCACATCTGACTCTTAGTTTACAAGTATATAAAGAGGAGACTGCCCTTAGCCCAGGGAGTCTGTCGTGAGTTTGTGTGTGGATACCGGCATCGTGAACGCTGATCTTAACCTAGGACTGAGGGCTCCCAGTTCGTGTCAATGGTAAGGGCTGATTCTGAGAATATATATATATATATATACACACACATATATATATATATATATATTTAGTGTATATCAGTAAGTGAGGCAGCATTGGAGGAATCCTTAGAACCTGCGCAGTGTCTGAACTGTTTAAAAGCAGTAGAGCTTTCTGAGCTATCTAGAATATTAGCTTCATCTAAACCTTCTACCTGTATGTTAGACCCAATCCCAACCAAGTTGTTTAAGGAGGTATTCCCTCTGATCAGTGGTCCTATTTTAGACATGATTAATCTATCCTTAGTAAATGGATATGTACCACAGGCTTTTAAAGTAGCTGTTATTAAACCTTTACTTAAGAAACCTTCTCTTGATCAAGATGAGCTAGTAAACTACAGACCTATATCTAATCTTCTTTTCTTATCTAAAATTCTTGAGAAAGTAGTTGCTAATCAACTTTGTGAACATTTACAAAGTAATGACCTACTTGAGGAGTTTCAGTCAGGCTTTAGAGCTCATCATAGCACTGAAACAGCTCTGGTGAAGGTCACCAATGATATTCTCATGGCCTCAGATAATGGACTTGTGTCTATACTTGTCCTGTTAGATCTCAGTGCTGCATTTGATACAGTTGATCACAATATTCTCCTACAAAGACTTGAGCATACTGTAGGGATTAAGGGGAAAGCATTAGGCTGGTTTAAATCTTATCTGTCGGACAGATTCCAGTTTGTTCATGTTAATAATAAATCTTCTTCAAACTCTAGGGTCACCTGTGGAGTACCACAGGGTTCAGTCCTTGGACCAATTCTATTTACTATATATATGCTTCCGGTTGGCAAAATTATCAGACAGCATGGGATTAATTTCCACTGTTATGCTGATGACACTCAGCTATATTTATCCATAAATCCTGATGAATCCAATCAGTTACTTCGACTGCAGTCATGTCTTGATGACATCAAAAGCTGGATGACTTTAAATTTCCTGCATTTAAATTCTGACAAGACAGAAGTTGTAATCTTTGGGCCAGAGTCCTCAAAAAATAAACTTCTTAATCAATCACTTAATCTGGATGGCATTAACTTGGCCTCTGGTAATAAAGTTAAAAACCTTGGTGTTGTTTTCGACCAAGACATGTCATTTAAATCCCATATTAAACAGGTTTCCAGAGTTTCCTTTTTTCACCTCCGGAATATCGCCAAAATTAGAAACATTCTGTCCAGGGGTGATGCTGAAAAACTAGTCCATGCATTTGTTACTTCAAGGCTGGACTATTGTAATTCTTTACTATCAGGAAGTCCACAAAATGCAATTCAAAGTCTTCAGCTTATCCAAAATGCTGCAGCAAGAGTTCTGATGAAAATCAACAAGAGGGATCATATTT